>LPNX011182446.1:70942-82387 GCA_001517045.1 Pseudotsuga menziesii | reverse complement strand
TGCAGCTGGGCTGTCAAGTCCGCCATTAATACAACCAGTTCGACACTCCACCACACCCACGCCTATAAATAATGGACTGCCCAAGGTTCATTCACCACACCCCTTACACGCGGACCACTCGCATTCCCCATCGACTAAATCCCACGAACCCTATTACCAATCCGACCAGTCTGATATCATGGCACCCAAGCTTACCCGCGCCGCGGCCAAGGCAAAAGAGTTACAGGCAGAGGACACACCCTTAGTCCAAAGATTGAAACATATCCAAAATGCCAAAGTCCAGGAGGGTCCTTTCCAAAAACTCTGGACAGAAATCCAAGAGTGGGCCTTTGTCGATAGTAAAATGACCCAGGCCGCTGAGAAAGTCTGAAATAGCTCTATCCTCCAGTACCCCAACGCAGCACTGATGGCAAGCTTCGGTGGGACGAAGGAGGCAGCGGTTAAGTTTATTATCAGTCGTTACCACAATGGCCGATTCTATTTCGACCAACCGATTGACATCACTGGGGATGTTATTTCGGCGCTTACAGGTCTATCGAACAGGGGCGACCCTATACCAATTGGGATTAAAGAAGGCCTCGTCCAAGAACTCACAGGCACACCGACTGGAAAAAATTCGAAGGGACTGATGATAGGCCAGATCGCGACAAGAACGCCACAAATTGTGGCTAAAATCATTGCCGTCACCCTTACCTTTCCTGGTCGAAGCAGCGACCTAAAACTGGAAATGTTGGAAGCGGTCGACACAATTGCAACAGATGGACGTCTTTACAAATGGGGAGACTATATCGTAGACCTGGTCAAGACCATATGGGAACGCTGCCAGGAGACAGGAGGTATTATAAAATTTCCCTCTTTAATCATTTGGATTGTTATGTACCATATCTATCTGGAAGGCAGTGCAGTCTTCCGGGATCCCACAAGGTTTGAAATGCACAGGTTCAAACCCTTTTCACAGAGAGGAACCCTGCATGAGCTGGCACAAGGCAAATTTTTTCTAGAGACTTGGTTCCAGCAGCTAAAAGTCTGAACAACGAGGTGGAGGGTGCCACAAATCATCCGACGAAACCTCCCAGCTCAGTCTCACATCCAATTAGCTCTCGACCATACGTCAATATGGTATATGCGAGGTCAAGACCCCAAAGCAAAAGACCTCGACTACTACCCAACAGTCGAACAGATCTTTCGGGAGTTGAGTCGACAGGAAAGCACAAAAGTACCAATTCCAGCAGCTGCCAAAGAAGTCGACTTCTCTATCGTCGAGCCTCTTACATACCAAGAGAAGGAAGAGGATTATGAGTTAAATTTGTACATCAGCACTTTCGTGTCGGAGGATACTCCGACTGTGACCACTAGTCAGGTGCACTTAACAGTGAAGCATCCGACCGCACCCAGAGTGGACCCCCCGTCGACAGAACAACAACAACCAATGGAACAGGCACAACTGACAGTACCACAAACAGCTCCTCTAGCGCCAGAGAATGTCGACCCAGCTCAGACTCTGACAGGGGAAGTCGAGGAAGACAACCCTGAATATGCTCTGTCTTGGAGCATTATCAAAAAGCTGGCAAAAGAGATAGCCGTAGCCCGAAGGAAGATCAAGCTACAGAAAAGACAGCAAGGCAAGGGTAAGCGTAAGCTTGTCCTTGCTGATTCCACCGACGACGAAGAGGAACTAGCAGCATCAGCACTCGACATTGTCGAAGACGCCCGGGCTAATAAGGTAACTGTTGAAACTCAGTTTCAACGTTTTATTGATGCAGGAGCTCCGGAGGGTCGGCCCAAGAAAGCCAAAACTCAGTCGACACCTGAAAATATAGTCGACCTTGTGTCGACTCCTCCCCCTCCATCCCCGACCACCATAGTCGAGGAGCAAGAACTGGGGCAGCAGGCCGACGTTTCCCCAGAAATATATGAAAGAGTCATCCCGGAGGCACTCAGGGCCAGGGCCAGCACGGACGCTGAACTCAAAGCCTTCTTTCAGACGCTACCTGCAATATTCCAGTCGGCACAAACAATACGGACAACATCACCACTGAAAGCAAGCAAAAAGATATATGCCCAGCAAACAACAGTATTTACAAGGGTCCATGACGGTGGCGACATAGCAGGGCATGAACAGACCTTCACCGACTACCAACTCCCACCGAAAGAAGACATTATGTCTTCCGACCAAATTTCCCAACACCATTCTCCATCACCACCAGGATCAGGAAACCATCCATCCCCACCTTCACCACCATCATCTCCACCACCTCCACCACGGCCTGATTCACAGCCAAAACCACCAGCATCTTCACAGCCAGAAGTGGACATACCACCTCCTTAACCACAAAAACCCCCGACCACTGAACCACCCCTTCAGACACAAGCACCTTCGACTTCTGTTCCACCTTCCACTTCTGCAGGCCCTCAAGACAAGCCAACAGAACAGCAACAGGAGACGACAGAACCGACTTCTACTACTGCAGGTACTCAGGAGCACGATGCTGACAAACAAAAGAAACAGACAGACCAGCATCGACCATCCAGGCTACGGATAAGTTTAAAAGATGCAAGTTCGTTGACCGACACAGAGGTCGGCCAACTGCTAACCACCCTAGCAAAAGAAGCAAAGAAGAGGACACAAATAGTAAAGAAACAACTCAGGGATAAGGAGGCTGAACAGGTCGAGTTTCTCGGCAAGTGTAGGTCTCTTGCACAAACTGTCACCCCAGGACCGGTCGAAACTGCAACGGACCGACCACTCGAAAGGGCGGATCAGCTGTTTGAAGGCTTGGTGTCGACTATCCAGACGCATATCCAAGGGACTAGAGCCGAACAAAAAGAAGAGACTGATCGACTGCTCCTGACCCATCATACTGCCTTTTCGGAGGCTTACAAACTTTTACAGGACCATATGGAGGAATCCATTGTTACTGAAGAAGTGCTAAGAGATTGGCCGACTCATTATGGGCAGGTCTATCATCAGAGCAGGCAGACACGATAAGGCATTCAGGCCTTGGAAAGTCGGAAAATGACTGAGGTAGAACTGAGGCAGACCCTTGAAGAGCAGATTGTGATGGAAAGTAGCAAGCTACAAAAACTCGAACGAGAAGCTCATCAGTGGGTACAGCAAGCCTTACCAAACTTGGAGAAGGTTGACCACATCCATCCACAAATGAAAAGACTCCTGGATACCACCGAAGAACAAAACCAACTGTTGGGTCCTAGCATGGAAAATATTGCAGAACTGCCCATGGACGAAAAGATGTCGCTATTATCAAGTGTAACAACTCTAAACATCGACATCCAGAAAGCCCTGCAGACATGGACATATTTCCAGCGTCAACTTGCCATCACAGCTCCGGCCATTGTCGAAGTGTGCGTTAAAAGACGACCGACCATCCGACTACATGGTCCTCACCTGGAGCAAGTCTGAAAGGTTCGACAGGACTTCATTTTTGTACTTACTTCTTTTCTTCGGGACGAAGAAATGTTTTGTTTGTGGGGGAGATGTAGAAGGAGAGAGTCGACATAAGTCGACTTGAACGAAGCCCTACTTAGTCGATCAGCCGACTAAGTCGAGGGACCGACTTAGTCGATCAGCCGACTAAGTCGGTCGGCTGAGCAAACACAGTAATTAAGTCTGTTAACTAATAGTCATGTCGGTTCACCGAACCGACAGGTAGTTATTTTTGTAACTGTTTGTAATCTGTATATATTAGGCTATTGAGCCTCACAAGAACCCAGTTCAGTTCTTGGCTTTGTACGATTTATTGAGAATAATATAATCTGTTCATCCTATCTGTTCTTGTCTCTTGTATCTGTGTATATTTCTGTATATTTTTGTATGTATTATTGGTAACCTTATGCGATCTGTGAGATTACAACAGATATACAGTGCTCTGTTTGAAGGCGACACAACTCGACAGCTGCCAAAGATAACATCTTTCCTTGTCCGTCTTTTTGGTTTTTTTATTTTTTTGGACCTTTTCCGTTATTTGAAAAGCTTGAAAAAAGAATAAACTAGCTTTATAGTTACAAACTAGGAGGAGACGAGTGTCATAAGGGAAAACAAACTATTTCCAAGCACTGGAACATACCTATGCTCAATGCAAGGATATATGTGTAGGATATCAACACTCAGGGGAAAATCCCCTTCTAGTAAAAAGGGAATCAAGCTGCGAAGGATATATATATAAAAAGGCTCTGCATGGCTAGACATTAGACAAGCTCAGGCTATATGGCTGAAATGCACTGTCAGGGGAGCCGGCATAAAGCTCAATAAGGCAGGTAAATCTCATGATAATGCATTCACAACTTGACATGAGGGAGTCCTGAGGGAAATAGGCCTGCATAATATCAAGAGGAGTATGAGGCTCTTGTGAAATGTCATGGCAGTACTATACAACGGACTCCCACACCCTAAAGGAGAAAACGTCGGCATGGGCACCAAATGCAAATAAGGTGCTAACTAGGGTACCCATGTAAGGTGAAGCTCTACCACTCATATCATGCCACTTCTAGAGCAGCAAGAAGGTTCCGTGACATAATAGAGTGGGTTCATACCTAAGGACATGATGATATGGTCATAAGGTCATGCCAAATGCAAACAGTGGTGAAACCTAACCTATATGCTAGTTTAGTCATGATACCTGAGATCAACACGAATGGGTCAATCCAATGGCTGAAACGGAACTGTAAAAGGTCTTCTACATCACAAATTATGTCAAAAACGGTCCAAAATGGTTAGAAAATGTCGAAACTATAGGAAAGGGGGTAAAAATTTTCAAATATTTGAAATTTTTTCTATAAATAGTAAAAAATATAAATCATTTGAAACTTTTACCCATTTGAGCTCTGATTTTCAATTACGAATTCCAGGAGATCCAGGCGGCGGAATTCACAACCGTTTCTTCCAGGTATTTACTCATGCTCTCCTCTTGCATTTTGATATAATTTTTATAGATTTTCATGGTTAAATAAAGTTTTTAAGCCATCCCAAAGTATGCGCTGCGGCCCACGCGGATATCGAGGTTTTTTCCGTGTATAGGGCTGACTATATGCGGAAAATGGCCTAAAAGCCGCGTATGAGGCCGCGCATAAGGTTTTCAAGTAAACTAATGGATAATTTTGCAATTTCTTTTGCAGGATGGTGCTAGAATGGAGAGAGCGCGAGCATGGTGAAGTAGAGGAAGCAGTAGGGGCCGACCTAATGGCTCAACAAGCTCTTTGTGCATGCAAACTCTACAAGTTTTGGTGTCTAGGGCCAAACCAAGACTGCTACAGATGCTGGTAGACTACTGGGATCCAGACTCAGAGTCCTTCTGTATTGATGGGATGTCCCTCACTATAGAGGTGGAGGACATATACTTTATCATTGGTCTTTCTAGACGAGGGGAGGTGGTGAACCTTTTCTCCCAAGGTGGGCCAGGTGGGTGGCCTGACTATCGATGAGTACATAGTTGTGTACTATTTTACAGACACTGAGAAGGTGGGGAATCAAGTCCCTACAAATGCCATACAGGTGTTGGGCCTAAAGGCCATATTACTGATGCTAGGTAGGATAGCAGGCTTAGCATCACTCCACCAGGCCTCGAAGCCTCTGATGTTCTATGCAGTGGAGTGCATGAGACCCATAGTCTATGACTGGAGTATGACACTACTGAGCAACATGAAACACCAGCTCAGTGAGTGTAAGGCAGGAAGGGTACGGAACTGTAGGTACAGCAGTATTCTGAGCACGTTTTTCTTTGAGCGTGTTCTAGGATTGAGCCCTAGAGTGGATGTCCCTCTCCACGGGGTTCAAGATATGGCCCAACGGAATTGGGTAGATGCGATGCGCAGACTGGGGGGTGGTAGGGTGGCCAACCCATATCCAGCTACTTCTTTCCATGGTGGCGACGACAGATTGTTTCCATTGATGTCTACCCCTATGGAGGGATAGATTTTCGGGGGGATCCGGACATGCCATTGCCACCAGGCTCGGCATATGGTGATATAGGTAACGAATCTCGACCCTCACTCTTTTTAAATTTTTTTGAGTTATTTAATTTTTTTTTATTTTCTTGATTATATGGAAGCAAAAAACATGTTTTTACGTGACAACACATAGTGAAATCTACCATTTGTGTGCAGATGTAGGACCACGGCGGCCAGAGGGCTTCCCTCATCATAGACGGAGGGGAAGAGGAGATGACATCATGGGTGTGGATGTCGAGCGAATGCTCCAGAGCATTCATACTAACTTTGTGAGACTGACTCATAGAGTTCCCATGGTGCAAGTCGAGGACTTTCCTGAGGCCATGCAGCGGTAGGTGGTGGGTGTACCACGCGCATGGGTGCGTTTATTTCGACGGCTAGCTAGAGCCGTAGTGACGTTCCATGATCACAACCCTCTTCCTCCTCCACAGGATTAGACACCTGCGAGTGTATTCATTTTGTACTACCATGTATTATATGATGGAGGCTTAAAAAGCCCCACTTTTGTATCATGACACTATGTATTATCACATTTTTTGATATATAAAAAGTTTATGGTGATCGGTTTATTTATTTACATGTGTAAAAATTGTGTTTGTGATTAATTATGAATGAAACAAATGCCAATCTAACACGTAGTTAGCATATGATTCAGCAACTTGATTATTATTTCTTGGAATGTGTATATATGTAATACTATCAAATTGTCATTCTAACAATCTCACGCGTAAGAATCTTCTCAATAACGTCGGATCTCTAACATGGTACAAACCATTGAGCTATGACACCACTAACTCCAAATCAAGACGTACCTCGAGAGATAGAACACCATGTAGAATGGTATCCCGTAGAAGCTCAATAATGGCGCTATATTCAGCAACATTGTTGGAAGATGGCCGTAGACATACACCTCCTGAAGACAGTACCTGACCCATAGGAGTATAAATCACCCAATCAGCAGAGGCTGAGTGTTGAGTGTGACGGCTTGCACCATCCGTGAATCCTATGTAGGTGGAAGATTCCCTTGACATCTTCCAAAAGAAACGGAAACTAATCACAAACCCGATCACAATAAGGAAAAGACCTAACTATGCAAAGCTGTACAATAATATACAACAAGCAGCCTTGGCTAAATACCATTCATAGTATTTTTTAAGATAGAGCCCATTTCTAAGCTCCGCCAAAGTTGTTCCTTCGTACTTGACTAACTCATAGGAACCCTTCTCTAACACATGCTTGACCACGTAAGGACCACGCCACATAGGATTAGAATTCCCTGCCCCCAAGGGTTCTTTCGGTTGATCCCACAAAAGGACCAAGTTTCCTTCACTAAAAACTCTTGGACAGACAGACTTATCATACTGGACCTTAACGCGACGCTTATTAACCTCTAGAGCCACCAAGGCATCTCGACGTTTCTCATCAAGTTGCTCAAGGTGAACCAAATGCTCCTCCAAAGGTGAAGTGTCTAGTAAGAGTTCCACAGCTAGCTTCAACGAAGGAATTTCGCATTCAACCAATAATATCGACTCCACTCCATGCACAAGCTGATATGGAGAAACACCAGTGGCAGTCTTAACCGCGGTTCGATATGCCCACAATGCAGGATATAACATAATGTGTCAATTAGTCTTGCTTTGTGCGATGGTTCGTTGGAGAATGGATTTGAGTGATTTATTCACCGCCTCTACTTGTCCATTCGCTTGGGGGTAGTAAGAAGAGGAGTTCTCTTATTTATACCCTAACTTGGATGCCAACTCTTCCACCATACGGTTCTGCAAGTGCGAGCCATGGTCAGCGACAAGCTCTTTCGGAATCCCAAGCCGAGTAATGATTTGGTTGAATACAAAGTGAGCGCCTGTCTCACCGTTGAATTTTACTGTAGGCATAGCCTCAACCCATTTTGTGAAGTAATCAACAGCTACTATAATGTGATGGTGCCCCCCAGCCGAAGCTGGGTTGCAATCCACAAAATTGAGCCCCCACTTAGTGAAGGTACCGGCGGTGATAATGGGATGTAACGGGGCAAGTTTTGAGCGCATATTACGTGCAAACACCTGGCAAGGGTGGCACCTCTTGACCGCATCAACACAATCTTTAAAGATCGACAGCCAAAAATAACCTGCTCTCAAAATATTTTGAGCTGTAGAAAGCCCAAATAAATGACCACCACACACCCCTCCATGGAAATCATTCAGCACAACCTCAGCCTCGTCATGAGTTAAGCAATGTCGTAAAATGGAATCTACCCCACGACGGTACAAAGTATTGTCCACTATAAGGTAGTTCTTAGAGACGTGACGTAATCGTCGTCGTTCATCTCGCGAGAGGTGAGTATGGGTCTTCTGTGTTTGCAGATATAGTATGATATCCCTGTACCATGGGTCTAGCATAGAAATTAAGAAGATGTGTTCATCAACAAACATATCTTCACATACCAACTTCTCGGTCTCACTCGAAAAGTCCGATATGAGCTCTACAAAGACTAAATACTTCTTCGATTTTGCCAAAACAAACTTGAGATCAAATTCTTGTAGAATGACAATCCATTTATTATACTTTCCCCCAATCATCCTTCGTGTGAGGACGAACTGAAATGGATTGACATGGGCCACAACCAAGGTCTGGCGAAGGAGAATATAATGTCTCAAATGCTGAACCGCATGTACGGTAGCTAAAGCAAGCTTCTCGACATGAGAATAACGAATCTCTGCATAAATAAGGTTTCGGCTCAGATAATATATGACATGCTCTTGGAGCTCCTCATCCTCTTGAACCAAAACCATACCAATCGTCTCTAAAGATGCGGCCACATATAATAAGAAATCATGGCTATAATCCGGAGGAATAATCACCGGGGTCGATGCTAGGGCTCGCTTGAGTGCATCGAAGGACTCTTAGGCTCGCTCATCCCATTCAAAGGGAGTGTCCTTCTTCAAGAGACGCATAAAGCCTCTAGTCAAATTGGCAAAGTTGACAACAAATATTCATAAGAAGTTTTCCATGCCTTGCAAACACTGAAGATGACGAATATTCTTCGGGGGAGACAATTGAAGTATCGCCTCAACCTTCAAAGGGTCGACTCTTATACCCTCCTTTGAAACGATGAATCCTAACAAATGACCTGACTTCACGCAAAAGATGCACTTATGAGGATTTAATATAACTGAATAGTGCCGGCATCTTTCGAATACCAATCTCAAGTGGTAGGGATGATGCATTCTTATACGAGAATGAGCAGCGAGGTCATCCAAAAATACTTCAATAATAGACTTGAGATCGTGGAAGATCAAGGTCATTGCCCACTGAAACGTAGCTCCGGCGTTTTTAAGGCTGAAATCCATTTTCTAATATGCAAACATTCCCTAAGGACAAATAAATGCAGTCTTGTGTTGGTCCTCAGGTTTAATCTGTATCTGATTATACCCAGAAAAGCCGTCCATGAAGAAGAACACCTTGCTACCCGCACACTCATCCAAAATCTGATCTATAAATGGTGTGGGGAAGTTATCCTTAGGACAGGCACGATTCAAATCACGGAAATCAGTGCATATGCGGATCGCTCCCTGCTTCTTATCCACCGGAATGGGGTTTGAAACCCACTCCGTCAAGGGAACGGGATAGATGAAACCGGCTTTCAACAGCTTCTCTATCTCTGCCTTAATGGCGGGTGCTTTCCTAGGATTCACGGCACGTAAACGCTGTTGAACAGGCTTAGCGTTGGGATAAGTCTTAATCTCATGTTCAACAATTCGAGGGTCAATACCTAGCATCTCGTCGTAAGACCAAGAAAAAATATCACGGAATTCCTTGAATAGCTCGGTATATTCTAGAATCTCAGCATGGGAACAATCCGCCCCAATGTAGACATTCTCTATTGTGCCAGGATTGCGAGAAATGTTGATAGGAATCGTTGACGATATGTTCACCATGTTTCCATCAGCCATCGGACCAGGAGAGATTAATGGAACCATAGGACTACCAACTTTCTGACTAAGAATATCCTTATAATCCTCATGCTCCAAACGATAAAGCTCTGGAAGAAAGTACGATCTATGATGAAGTTCCTCCCATGGTGGCTCAACTCCCGACATAGCCTCAATAATCACTTCATCTGAAGGGAAAACCGTATCAAGGTAGTCATGGGCATGAGAAGACTGTACTACCCATGCCGGCAGCGCATAGGGGTCTTCCTCTTCCATCCATGAAGAGGAAGAACGAGGCTCTGCAACACTCTGGAGATTAGCTTGATAAGCTATCATGGCTACAGGAAACGGCACGCTTGTCTCGACAGGCTCACTCGAAGTACTCGGTGAAGGAAGAATCCAAGGATCTTCCATATGGGTCGTGCGAAAAGACACCGAGGTTGTAGATGTCGAAGCCTCATCAGAACAAGATCCTATCATGAGGATCGGTGTAGGACAACTAAAGCTTCCCATGAGGGATGGATACATGCCTACACCCACACTCCCAGTTGTCGGCTGAGAGTGCTCAACCATCAGGATCGAAGCTTCCGAAGATGCAATAATAGACAGATTCTTGAATGTCATTTGATCAATCGTTACAATATTCCCGTTATGTGGAAAGCATACAACGTGGAACAAGGAAGAACCAATGGCTTGCATACTATACATCCAGTTCCTACCTAGCAGGAGATTATAGTCAAGGGGTGCATCAACCACCTCAACCTCTATTGCAATGGTCTTCCCTCCCAAACGGACTTTAATGGAAGGAAGGATACCGTGCGGCCTAAAAGATCTCCCATCAAAATCAGTTAACATAGTCGCTGATTTAGACAGCTCAGGAGAACCGAGACCCTTCCAACAGACCAAAGACATCACAGAAGCAGCAGTGCCCTCGTCAATCATAGTACGTTTGATGGTCATACCAAGACATTCTACGTGCACCAAAAGAGACAAATAGTAGGGCAAGAGAGGCTGATGTCCTACGGTTTCAAATTTGATCATAGAGGAAGAATCATCATCGTTCACACCAAGAGCAGAAAGCAACGCCTTCCTTTACGAAGGACAACTCTGAAGCACTTCCAATGCAGACATTGCACAAGGAGTATGGCCCAAATCCTCGACAACTGAATAATTCTGGGCGGCTCGGGCATTTGGATGATGCCCTAAATGCTTAAGGACTCCCTTAGGAATGCAAGGTGCAGCCTCAGGTTTATCCGCAGGTTTCTCAATGTGCAAAGGAGTTCCTAGTGGATCAGGCTCTTTGCCTGGGCTGGGTTGTGAAGAACTATATTCTTTCACACGAGTCACAACCTTGGCAGCACAGACCATGTTAATGCACCCATGACCACTACCCTCTGGTGGATCATCATCACTAGACTGGTCATGGGACTTCAAGTTCATATTCTGGTTATGCGGTAAAGGGTTCGTTAGCACAGCTAGGCCTTGTGCTAAGAATCTCAAAGCTTCATCAATTCAAGGGAACAAGTAAGTGAGGTGATCTTCCTTACAAAGGTTG
>LPNX011182446.1:59561-70865 GCA_001517045.1 Pseudotsuga menziesii | reverse complement strand
TTACGTTTCGCTTGCTTGTCCCCCCCAGCATTTCTACCGTTCTTGTCATTATTGTTAGCATTCTCATTCTTATTCCCACCCTTTCGATTATTATTTTTACCCTTCTTTATATTCCGTCCGAGCTGCTGGTTACCCTTTTGGTCCGACGATTGCACAGAAAGTACATTCGCCATTTGGGCGGGTTGAGATGAAGCCATAGCTTGTCCCGAAACAGATTGGTTGATTGACAATTTACTAGCTTGTTTTGCAACTGAATCCACAGGTTTCGCACTTACACAACCCATAATGCCATCGCCATGTGGTCCAGGTTTGACTTTGGGATTGAAACTGGAACGAGGAGCATTGGGAATAATCTCATACAACAAACCAGACTGAGCATAGATCAAGTCCAGTTCCTGGGCGCTAAAGATCGCTTGTTCCTCATTCTGCACTCTGGATGTGGAAACATCCTTCGCTATATATGGCAATAACGACTTGAGGAACCACTCGAGAAGGAATTTTGGTAGTATAAAAGATTTAATTAATCTCTTTCGTCTACGCCACTCTTAATTATGATCAGAAATATGGGTGTCTTTATCTTGCCGAAATGTCGACAAGAGTTCAGTACCGACGTCATAGTGCATTGGTAGCTGGAAGAGATTAAGGAAAGTCATCACAAGGCCGTCGAACAAAGTAAAAGCGCCCCTAGGTAACTCTATATACCATTTCAGAGCAGGCCCGGTGAGGGTGCATTGAAATAGTCTCAAACAAACTGAGTCCTGATGTAACGAATTCGAGGAGCACCATAGGTGAAACATAGTAACGTGTTCACTCAGATCCTCTCCCGGTTTGCCTTCGAACTTAGGTATGTCCGAAGGAAGCTTGGTAGGGATAGCCGGCCAAGCCGGGTCATGAGCCACAGGATCGTTCGTAAGTCTCAATAAGTCAGGAAGATTAAGCATCGCGAGGAAAGGGAGCCTAGGATGATGAGGTCAATGGACCGCTCCCTGATTCATATAGGGTTGATGACCACCATGGCCTTGGCCATAGTGTCCTCCTCCTATCTAACCCATATAGGGTGGCGTGGAAGTACCATAGTATGGTGGACCTTGGCTAGTAGGAGCTACAAATCCCTAATTAGGAGAATAAGTAGGTTGTTGATACCCGCCTCCATAAGGTGAAGAAACCTATCCATACTGTGTCCCATGATAAGGTCCATGGGTCATCACATGCGATGCCCCATGAGACACTCTGTAGGTAGGAAGATACGCTCCAGAAGTAGGGATATAAGCCCGGAAGTAGCAAGATGACCTCTAGAAGCATGAACATAACCTCCTGATGTAGCGGGCGGTATGTGGGCTTGAGACACAACTGGTCTAGTAACCGCAGTACGGACCTGACTCATAGCCATATATCAGCTCGAAGAACCACATGAATAAGGTGGAGGATGTACATTTGAAGAACTAGGGGTTTAGGACGAAGGAATCTGAGTAATAAGATATGTATTACCACCTATCGTCACTCGTCTCGGATCTGGTATCCTAATCAGATCGCTAACCCTAGACCTAGGAGGGAGATATGATGTAGCTTCCACCACTGGGACAGAAGGTGCAATGTGACTAGTGCTCCCAAACCTCTCCGCATCGTAAGGAATGAGAGTTCCCCCAGGCATAGTGCTAGGCTCAAAATCGGATTCGACATGAAATGTGAAATCGTGTATAGGGAAACCAGACGTAGCATAACTACCATAGCTAGTAGTGGCGGGTTCAAAATGAGTCTCGACGTCCTCCGGCATGCCATACCGGTAACGCGTCAATGGGGAATCAGCTCTAGAGCGAGTAGGTCTATCATGTATGGCTCCTATCTCAAAAATCATAGGACCTAACTTGGTTAAGTCGGGTAAAGGATCATAAGTCGGTGTAAATTCCCCATCGTCTACACGAATGGGAGGAGGTGGTTCAGGAATGCCTTTTGAAGAATCCCCCATGGTGTGTGAATCAATGTGTGACATAGTCTTCTTGGACTGTCTAGGTCTCTCTCCCAAAGGAGGAGGATAAGTAGAAGGCGAAAGTCCTGCTAAACGATGAGAACGGCATAGAACCACACTCGAATCCACAATGACTCAAAAAATAGCAAAGACTCTCTATTTACGTAAACCCTAGGCTAACTATCGTGCACAGAGCAATCACTAATAAAATCTAAAGCCAAATGCAAGCAAACAAGGGCTAGATAAGTGAGCTCCTGAATGAAGCAGGTATGTCTCACCTAGGAGAGGCTTGAGACTCCCATACACAACAAGCGGAGGTACGTAACCAATTATTGTGGCCCTCAGCTTCAACACGTAAAGAGACTGTGCTGTCCGACCCCAACCTGGTCGGGACACATGTAGAATAACCTCTACAAGTACCCCCTCGATATCCTAGGTAAGGCCACTAAGGTCACCTCATTATACTCAATGCTCAGGCAGACAGTCGCAGGCGGGATTGACCGTATGGGCAGGGTAGCAAAGCCTGAAACTCTCGAAAGAGCCCCCAGATACGAATACAATCCTGGAAATATCTCTGATGCTACTCAGTTATGACTAGGGGTCATCCCAATCAATAACCGCTCACACTGCCTTGTACTTAACTCCCTTTTGAGAGGAGGATCCTGAGAACACTGGTTATACCAAGGATTTCACACACTCACCTGGACAAACACCTAGATGTTGTTGTTTAGTGATCTTGGAGAATTGACTTACAATGAACTATTCCAAGATCCTAAAACCTAAGCTTGTTGGTGCACCCTAGAAAAGAAAAGAGTGTAATTCATTTTATTTAGCGTTGATTTTAGTTGGCTTTGTTACTCAAAAATAGGATATGGTCGTGCAACTAGTGGTGTTATGACGCAACAGGAAGTAAAATGCACACCTAACAATCAATGCAAATGCATTGTGTCCATGAAAATAGGGTATGCTACTACGTGAAATGCACAATTCTTCTTCAAATGATGAATGCAAATTTTCCTATATGAAGTCCTAACTAGTACTCCAAAGAAAATCTATCTAGTGCAAGTACAATGCAAAGTGAAAAATGCAATGCATGATGATAAGCAAATGTTTTTGGATTTTTTGAAAATAAAAGAGATACAAAAAGAAAAAGAATGATTCTATGACCCCTAGACTCTGCAAGAACACTCAAACAGCATTCTAGCAAAGCACTAAGGTAAAATAACTCTAATGCACTAATCTCAAACAAAAAATCGAAAATGCCATGACAAGAACTTTCCTAAAAAAAAAAATTAGGCTAAAAAAAAACATTTCTGGTCAGAAACAGAGGTCAAAACAGACTCAGGCAGTGTCAAAGGAGACTCAGCAACTAACAGGATTCACCTAGCAACCAATTATCTTCCACAAAAAGGCAAAACCAAAGGTATATGCGACTGTTCGTAGTAAACCCATGTGTATACGCGGAAATCGCAGAGGAAACCACGTGTATACGCGGAAATCACAGAGGAAACCACGTGTATACGCGACTGTAAATCAAAAACCCACATACATGAAGAAACGGTGCATAAAATCAAGGAAAATAGACAGGCTGAGACAAACTTCACACCAATCAGACTCTACCAAGCGTACATGCCCCCATATTTGACACAGAAACAAGAGAGAAAGAGCAATTCAAACACATTGAATGCCGAGAAAACAACCCCCAAAGGACAACTACTAGGAACTCCCCAATGGAGTCACCAATTCTGTTACGGAGAGAAATTCCTATGGCTTGGGGTACCACAACAGACATCTTGACTCCAGAAATCAATCTTTCCCCAATATGCAATAGAAATAAAATGTCTAACACTAAAGGATCAGACTTCGTACCTTATTCCGGACGGTTGAAGTAGATCTCCGTTGAGCTTTCCAATCTTCAGCTTGAATTGCTATATTACTTCCTCAACAACAAGTAAACAATACAAGCATTCTATATATCATGGTGTTGGATCTATTCTAGCATATATAATCAATATTTTAAAAGCATTTGACATAATCCCACGGATAACATATTCATTCAAATACACATCATTGGACAGGAAAAGATATTTCTATTAATACAAATCAGAGATTACAAGATACAACCTATGACAGCACGTCTGCGAATCGGAGAAACTGAATCCCCCACTTGGGCCTCCACCACTTCAATCCTCCATCTCTCGATAGCAAGCTCACAAGCAAAAGGCAAGCTTGGGAAGAACACAAAAGTGCTCCAAGGGACAAAGGGATGCAGACTCAAGCATAAGTTCCAGCAACAATGGACTATAGTTTCGTTGCTCTCAATTCTCTCTTATGCCTTCAATGTACCAAGGGGTTCCTTATATATTTTTTCAAAGGGGTAATGAAAGGTCGAATCTGAGCGATCTCAAGGCATATGGAAGGCTAGGAGTCAAATGAGTCAGATCCATGTCAAGGAAAACTCCAAAAGGATTTGTATTATTGACACATCCCGATGTACGTGGTTTTAGTGGTCAAACAACGTATGTACTCGCTTATAAGGTTAAAAGTCATGTATAACATTTTTCATGTGCTTTTAGGGATGATCAAGGAAACATCAAAGGACAAAAAGTGGTCCATAGGGTCTAAGGATTCTGCAGCGGGACAGGGGAAGGACATACAAAGTGTGATTCACCTAGAGTGGTGAAATCCGCTAAAACAGATGCCCCCTAATGTATGAGATCAGAGGAGTTATACGATGGCCAAAATACATTATAAGTCCATTCCAGAAGTGGAGTGATGAAGGATCCCAAATGGAAGACCAGCCACCCAATCAGCATAGTACAATAATACAATTCTGCCATGACAAGAACTTTCCGCTATAACAGATGGGACAAGAAGCTGAAGCTTGGCTTCTTGGGATAAAAACGTACTTTCAAGTACATGATTATTCAGGAAACATGAAGGCAAGAGTTGCCATATTCAATCTGAATGGATGAGCATCCATTTGGTGTGAACACGTCAAGCAAGTAAAGATGATCAGTGAAAGGAAACTGAAGTGGAAATAGTTCAAGAAGTATTTCAGGCAGAAATACCTCTCTGACAAGTATTATGATGATAAGTTTAAGGATTTCCATGAGCTGAGATTGGGACAGCAGGCCATGGATGAATATGCAAATAAGTTCTTGGAATTGTTGAGGTATGTCCGGTACATCAGAGATGAAAAAGTGAAGGTCCAGCGGTTTCTAAGTGGATTGCCTCAAGCTTACAAAGATAGAATTGAGTTCTATGAACTGAGAAATCTCAAAGAAGCAATAAGAAAGGCTAAATATTGCTATGAGAAAAGCAAAGGTAAAATTGATTACCATAAGGCATGGAAGGACAAGAAGAACGAGAAGTTTGACCAAAGAAGGAAAGGTTTCAAACCTTCTAGATTTAGGAATCAACAAAAGCAGCTATTCCAAGTTGAGAGTAATCCAGTTGGAGTGACAGGTGGAAAGCCTAAAGAGCCACATCAGAATAAAGGTCCACTCAAATGTTGGAAATATGAAGGACCCCACTCACATAGATATTGTCCACTTGAGAATGAAAGTGCAAGGCCATATTATAAAATTCGGGAAGTAGAAAAAGTGGGTCAAGTAGCAAGAGAAATCCCTAGAATTTATGCAGCATTGGAAGACCACCAGGAAGATCACCAGTCAACTGTGGTTGAAGTTGCAGGTAAGATTGTTGAACAATCTATTTCTATTTTGATTGATCCTGGTTCTACTCACAGTTATATCACTCCTAGGGTAGTGGAGATTTGTGATTTTAAGAAGGTAAAGCATAGGAAACCTTGGTTAGTTCAGCTAGCCACTGGGACTAAGAGAAAGGTCAATGAATTGCTAGAGAAGTGTCCATTGGTTATGAATGGATTGATCACTTATGTAGATATGAATGTTCTACCGCTTGGTTCCTATGATATTCTCATTGGAATGGATTGGTTAGAAGCTCACAGAGTGAAGATTGACCGCTATAAAAAGAATTTTGAATGCACGGATGAGGAAGGAAACCCAGTAATTATGAAAGGTATTTTGAAGGTAATTTTAGTAAGACAGGTTTTAGCAATGCAGTTGAAGAAGTTATGTATGAAGGGTTACCAGTTGTATGCAGCTCATATTATGGAACCCAAAGGAGATGAAACTCCTAGTTTGGAGGACTATCAGGTGTTACAGGAATTCAAGGATGTGTTTCCTGATGAGATTCTAGGGCTTCCTCCAAAGAGGGAAATTGATTTCACCATTGAACTTATGCCAGGAGCAGCACCAGTGTCCACGACACCCTACAGGATGAGTACACTGGAGATGCTAGAGTTGAAGATGCAACTGCAAGAGTTGTTGGAAAAGAAGCATATCCGACCGAGTGTCTCTCCTTGGGGAGCACCGGTTCTGTTTGTGAAGAATAAAGATGGTACACTCAGGTTATGTATTAATTACAGATAGTTGAACAAGGTTACTGTGAAGAATAAATATCCTTTGCCTAGGATTGATGACCTCTTTGATCAAATGAGAGGAGCAAAGGTATTTTCCAAGATTGACTTGAGGTATGGTTACCATCAGGTGAGGATCAAGGAGGAAGACATTCATAAGATAGCCTTCAGGACAAGGTATGGACATTATGATTTTGTAGTGGTACCATTTGGTCTCACAAATGCACCGACTACATTTATGTGCCTTATGAACAGTGTCTTCAGTAAGTATTTGGACAAGTTTGTTCTTGTTTTCCTTGATGACATTCTTGTTTATTCTAAGAATGAGGAAGAACATGAAGAGCATTTGAGATTGACATTGCAATTGCTCAGGGAACATCAGCTATATGCAAAACTTAGAAAGTGTTACTTCTACAGAGATAGAATTCAGTATTTGGGTCACATTATCTCAGAAGAGGGTATATTAGTAGACCTTGAGAAGATCGAAGCCATTATGAATTGGCCTACTCCAAGAAATGTGACGGATGTAAGATATTTTATGGGACTTGCAAGATACTACATGAGATTCATTGAAGGATTTTCCAAGGTTGCACATGCCATCACTTCTTTGCAAAAGAAGGGGATGAAGTTCGAATGGACTTCAAAATGTGAAGAAAGCATCCCGCAATTGAAGAATCTTCTCACCAGTGCACCAGTATTGAAGGTTGCATATCCAGAGAAAGATTTTGTGGTATGTACCAATGCATGCGGACAAGGGCTTGGAGGAGTCCTTATGCACGACAACCATGTGATATGTTACAAGTCAAGAAAGCTGAAGGAGCATGAGAAGAACTATGCCACTCATGATCTTGAGCTTGCAACCATAGTACATGCTCTCAAGATGTGGAGACATTACTTGATGGGTAGAAGATTTGAGCTCAGGACAGACCATTGTGGCTTGAAGTATTTTTTTGAGCAACCTACTCTGAATGCTAGGCAAGCGAGATGGCTGGAATTTCTATGTGAGTTTGATTTTGAAATCAAGCACATAAAAGGAAAAGAGAACAAGGTATCTGATGCACTCAGCAGGAAGGTATAGGAAATGCATGTAGCATCTCTTAGTATTTGCCAATCAGATTTGAGGTAGCAGATTGCTAATCATGTTGTTGGAGATGAATTGTATGAGTAGGTAAAAGAAAAATTGCAATAACAAAGTCTTGAGAAGAGGTATGAGGGATATAAATTGGAAGAAGATGGACTTCTTACTTATAAAGGAAAAATTTATATTCCGAATGTAGTTGATTTGAGGAGAGTTGTTATGGATGAAATCCATCAAGCTCCGTATTCTAGTCACCTAGGATATCAAAAGACAATTGCTATAGGTAGAAAGCAGTAATTTTGGCCAAGAATGAAAAAGGACATAGCTGAATACATTTCAAGGTGAATGAAATGTCAGCAGGTAAAGTTTGAGCATCAACATCCAGTAGGCTTGTTGCAGCCTTTGCCAGTTCTGGAATCGAAATGGGAATTTATTTCCATGGATTTTATTACAAGATTTTCGATGCCTTGGAGACAATGTGATTCCATCATGGTTGTGGTAGACAAGTTGAAAAAGGAAGCACATTTTATACCAGTGAAATCTACCCATAAGACTGATGACATTGCAAAGATTTTCATGAAGGATATTTTAAAATTGCATGGATTGCCGAAGGCAATAGTTTCTGACAGAGATGTCAAGTTCACTTCCAATTTTTGGAAAGGTTTGTTTGCATATTTGGGTACAAAGCTAAACTTCAGCACTTCCTACCATCCTCATACAGATGGGCAGATAGAAAGAGTTAATCAGGTGCTTGAAGATATTTTTCGCATGTATGTGATGGACAAACCAACCAAGTGGGAAGATTACTTACACTTGGTAGAGTTTGCTTATAACAATGGACAGCAGGAATCCTTGGGGATGAGTCCGTATGAAGCTTTGTGTGGAAGAAGGTGTAGAAAACTAGTGGCTTGGGATAATACAGTGAACAGGGTTGTGCTTGGACCAGAATAGCTCAAGGAAATGGACCAAGAGGTTGTAAATATTAGACAGAATCTAAAAGCAGCACAAGATAGACAGAAAAGCTATGCAGATAAGCATAGGATGAACATAGAGTTCAGTGTTGGGGATCATGTCTACCTCAGAGTGACGGCAAATAAAAGTTCCTTGAAGCTTGGGAGTTGTGCCAAGTTGTCACCTAGATATTGTGGGTCGTTTGAAGTGCTTGAAAGAATAGCACCTGTTGCATATAGACTTTCATTTCCTGCTAGTACTAGAGCTCATAATGTTTTTCATGTTTATTTTCTTAAGAAATATGTACATGGTCCTAACCATGTGATAAATTGGGATGTGATTCAGATGGAACCTGAGGGAGAGTTCCAAATCGATCCAATGCGCATCCTTGACAGGAAGGTCACAATGCTCCGGAACCGAGCCATAGGGTAGGTAAAGGTGCAATGGGAGCACTATGGACCTGAAGAGGCTACATGGGAGATGGAGGATGCCATGTGATTGGCACATCCATTTTTGTTCAATTCTGCGGAACATTGAGGCGATACCAATGTAGCATTTTGTTCAATTTTGTAAAGCACTGAGGACATTGAAGGGGTGGGGGAATGTAACACCCCGGTTTTGACCTCGTTTGCATTAATGTATGTGATGTATATATTGTAATGAATCATGGTGTGGAGCTGAAGGAAAAATCCCCACCATCGATTCGGTTATGTTATGTTTCAGTGATTGGACTTTTATCAATGGTATATCAGGATATGTGGCATATATATTAAATTGTGGCATCATCTAAATGTGCATCTTAATTAATTGAACTCAGCCAGCTATGTTCACTGCAACTAAATTGAGAAGAGGCATGATTCCTAAGGATAAGGAGGGGAAATGATGAACATTGAGCCATGGGGGAAAAGCCATGTGTCACCACCCTATTTGTTTTGCTCATTTTCCCTTGTTTCATCCAACCACCACCTTCATTGTTCTATTGATTAGTTGGGGCATCTATTTGCTAGAAAAAAGACCACTACGCTCATGCCTGCACTCTCTCCATGACGCATCGTCTGGGTTGCGGATGGTCTATCCACTATCCCAATGGTGACTGTTCATTTTTCTTAGGAGGAGGGAGTTAAAAGGATGGTGATTCCTTGTGTGGGGGTTTAGGCTTTCCCTCTCATACACCATTTTTCTAATCGGAGATGTTCTTTCCTCCTTATCACGCATAGAACTTGTGTTTTTCCACCATTCTCAATTGTGGAGGGTGCGTTGGCTTCATTGTGGAGAAGGGACCCTTGTTTTCCAACGTTGCTGGTGTGTTCAAACTGTGGAATGATCTATTGTTTCATCATGATCCGCGCTATGGGTTTCTTCTGTGTGTTTTCCACATTTTGCTTTGGCTGTGTCTTTTTCCATCACACATAGTTTGGGAGTTTGTTCTTTCCCCATTTTTTTCTTGTGCAATTTCTCCAGTGATTGCATTGAGGAACTGTTGTGAGTTCATAGTGGTTTGTGGGTTGCTATTTTCCCACGATTGATGAACTGTGTTTTCCCTTGTAAAAGCTTGAATAGTTGTTTGGCTGCTTGCATGCAGTGGTTTTGTCCTCAGACTGCATTGGAGTGGTGAATGAGGGCTTGAGGTGCTTGATAAACATGGTGGGTTGAGAACCACACAGACAGAGATACTAAGATGGCTTTCTTCTCCACAACCACTGAATAGCACTGGAAGGGAGATCAGGGTCTAAGGGACTGCATTGCAGAGAAGGGACTGAATTCCTTGTGTTGGGTGTGTGTGGGTGTTCTAGAAGCCAGGATGGCTCTGGTGTTGGTGTCTGTAGCTCTTCAATGAGCTCACCAGATTAGAATTTATCCTTTCCCAGATCTTGGATGGCCTGATAAACCCAACTTGGTTGGCTTGGCTGATCTGATGTTCACCTGATAAAGCCAACTGTGTTGGCTTGGCTGAACTGTGTACCCTTGTGGTGTTGTTATCCTTGGCTATGTGTAAGCCTATTAGTTCCTTATTCCTTGGGGAATCATGCCTGTCTCAGGGGTGGCATCGTTGCTTAGAGATTAAGGAGCACGCGGGCCTATGGTTGGGTGGAACATTGCAACGATGTAGCTGGTTGCAAAACAAGTTCTTAATAAGATAAGTAATCTTACCTAACTTGTGTCTGCAATCATATTTACCATTGATGAATGATGATATACATGTTAAATGTTGATCTATATATGCATGCGTGTTGATTGATATGTTTTTCTTTCGTTGTGTATATGAATGATTATGCTTCGTAATATGTTTTATGTTTTTAAGTATCATGCTTCATCATTATATGTATGTATGTTCATGTCAGGTGGAATAACTCCCAAATTCTTATTATTTCTCCATAGAATGCCTTTATTTATACATATACGATGACTCTTGGAATCACACATCCGAGAGTCTCTTCATATTCCTAATATTTACATTAACATATAATCTCGACGGATTATATTCCAACAATCCCCCCCTTAATCCGAAGGGGTGTTAGTAAGTCCGAGCATGTTTCTGAATCTTTCAAACTTTTCTCATCCAAGCGCTTTGGTGAAGATGTCTACAACTTGATCATTTGTGGAACAATGTCGAAGATGGACTGTCTTGGCCTCTACATGATGTCGAATCAAATGATACTTTGTGTTGGTGTGTTTGGTTCTGTCATGGAATCTGGGATTCTTAGCCAGCTTGATTGCAGAAGTATTGTCGATCAATAATGGAGTGGATTTCTCTTGTTTTTCTTGCAAATCTTCAAGTATCTTCTTGAGCCATACTATTTCTTTCATTGCTTCAGCTGCAGCCACATATTCTGCTTCTGTTGTTGAATCTGTCGGAACTGATTA
>LPNX011182446.1:35567-59484 GCA_001517045.1 Pseudotsuga menziesii | reverse complement strand
ATAGTGTATCCAGAAGTTGATACTCCTGTCTCCTTATCGCCATCAAAATCTGAGTCTGAGTACCCAATAAGTTTGAAGTCATCCACCTTAGAGTACTTGATTCCAACGCCTTGAGTCCCCTTCAAGTATCTTAGAACTCTTTTTGCAGCTGACCAGTGTCCTTCACAATGTTTATGCATGAACCTTGAAAGTATGCCAACAACATAAGAAATATCTGGTCTAGTTGTTGTAAGGTAGATAAGTCTTCCTACAAGTTGTCGATACTTGGTCGCATCCTCAAATTCTTTTCCTTCGCTTAATGTGAGATTCATTTTCTGTTCCATTGGAGTAGAGATAGGGTTGCATTCTGTCATGCAAAATTTGTCTAGTAGTTCTCCAACATATTTTTTCTAAGATAGGGATATGCACTTAGGATGTTGAGTGACTTCAATTCCTAAGTAATAGTGGAGATGTCCCATATCTATCATTTCAAATATCTTTTTCAAATCTTTCTTTATGGATGCTATATAGCTCTCATTGTTCCCTGTCATCAAAAGATCATCTACGTACACCAAAAGATACACAACAGATCTTTCGACTTTCTTTATAAACAGTGTTGCATCATCAAGATCAAAATGTTCAAAATTTAACTTCAAAAGATGCTCGGTTAATTTTTCATACCATGCACGAGGCGCTTGTTTTAGGCCATACAAGGATTTGACAAGCTTGCATACCTTTTGTTCTTTTCCTTTCACAATAAAGCCTTCTGGCTGAGACATGAAGACATTCTCTTTCAAGTCTCCATTCAAGAAAGCAGTCTTCACAACCATCTGATGAAATTTCCACCCATTCTGAGCAGCTAAAGAGAATAAGGTACGGATGGTAGCCCATTTTGTTGTAGGAGAAAACGTTTCTTCATAGTCAATTCCTTCCTTCTGTGCATAGCCTTTTTCTACAAGCCTCGCTTTGTGCTTATCAAGTGAGCGATCTGATCTGTATTTGTTCTTGTACACCCACTTGCAGCCAATTGGTTTGGTTCCAACTGGAGGGTCAACCAGCTTCCAAGTTCCATTCTTCATGAGTGCATCATACTCATTCTGCATAGATTCTTTCCACTCAACTCAAGTAGAAGCTTCTTCAAAGGAATTTGGTTCAAAGTTAGTAGATAAATTAAATTCACAATCAAATGATACATCCATGTCATCACCTGAATTATCTACTTCTCCTCCATCTTCATGTATTTTTGAACTTCTCATTCCCGTCTTTCCAACTTCATCTGGATGGACACTTTCAAGTGTCTTTGTGGCCCATTTAGGAATCTTCCATGATGGTCTTGGTTGATCAGCTGGTGGTGCTTCATTTCCTTCAAGGTTGAGTCCTCCAATTCTCTCAATCAAATCATCGAGTTGAATCTCTTGTTTAGGTGAAGTAGCAGGAACTTCTTCATGCAGGGGAGTTGGTGCTTCATATGGAAATTCTAAAGTTTGATCCAGAATAGGAATCCCCCCTTCAAGGTTTGGAATTTCATATTCATTTTCAGAATATTTCTTTGGATGAGGATATTTTTCCAAATGATCAAGCTATCTCTCACTGGACTGGTCATTTTTATTAGTCTCAAGAAAAATGACATCTCTGGAAATAACAAACTTCTTGTTTACCTCATCATACAGATGGTATGCCTTGGAGTTTTCTTCATACCCCAGGAAAATGCGTTTTCTACTTCGAGCACCAAGCTTGTTTCTTTGCTCCTTTGGAATCAAGGCATAACAGGTGGAACCAAAAACTCTGAGATGCCTAACTGAAGGGAGATGGCCAAACCACATTTCATGTGGAGTCTTGTTATCAAGAGTATTTGAGGGACTTCTGTTTCTCAAATAGACTACACATTTCACTGCATCACCCCAAAACATTAGTTTTATATTCTTAAAAAACATCATTGAGCGTACCATATTCATTATGTTTCTGTTCATTCTTTCTGCTACACCATTTTGTTGAGGGTTGTAGGGAACTGTAGTCTGATGTGCAATTCCATGTTGGCAAAGATAATCTTCAAAAGCATTTGAAGTGTATTCTTTTCCATTGTCAGTATGAAGTGTACCAATTTTAGATTGTGCTTGTTTTTCTATCAATGCTTGAAAGTCCTTGAATGTTTGAAATGCTTCTGATTTTGTCTTTAATGAGTAAATCCAGCACATTCTTGAGTAGTCATCAACAAAAGTCATAAAATACTTATTCCCATTGGCAGAAGGAGTTGGCATTGGGCCACATAAATCAGAATGCACTAATTCTAATTTCCTACTTGCTCTGAAATTAGATTCATGGAATGGCAGCTTACTGTGTTTCCCTAATATACATGCATCACATTTGCTCTTCTCTTTGGGAATGGTGGGAAAACCAAATACACCATTCTTTCTCAACAAACGAAGACTGTTATAATTGAGATGACCAAATCTTGCATGCCACAATAAACTTGATAACAAATTACCTTCTCCATGCTGAGAGAGGTAGGCATAGTTCTAAACCTTTGCAGATGAACCCTTTAGCTTCAGCAACTTTCCATATTCGTATATAGTCATGATGACTTGGTTGTCAGAGGACTTTCTTATTTCTACGATTCCATCAAACATGTGGATGGAATGGCCTTACTGTCGAATCTACACCAAGGACAGCAGGCTTCTCTGCAACTCTGGAAGATAAAGAACATTCTTCAACAAGAAATCAAGGAATCCAGGCATCTTCAGCCAAATGGTGCCCATTCCCTTTGGTTTAAGACTTGAATTATATGCAAAGTAAACTATGCCATTTATTGTTTCATTAAGTTCTTCAAAACAGTCTTTTCTAAAATTCATGTGTGATGTTGCACCAGTATCAAGTAGCCAACAATCTGTGTAAGATGAAAGTGAATTCATTTCATTAATACCAAGATTACAATGTGCAACAATACAATGAGCATAATATGAATATTTACTAGGATCTTGGTTCTTATTGTCATATTTCTTCTGGTTATGTCTATCTTTGATGGAGTCCCATGAAGCCCAACGCTGATCTGCCGTGTGTCCAATATTTCCACAATGCTTGCACTTGAAATTTGATCTTTTGCTGGAGTTGTTTATGCCTCCTCTACCTCTGAAGTTTCTTCTTCCTCTGCCTCTCTTGCTGCTTTCTCCTTTGGGATGATCTTTGGATTGGTCTTTGGTGTGGTTCTTTGCCTTTTGAGCAAAGCAAAGTGATTCTCCAGAATGCTCAGTTGTCTTCTTACCAAAAGCTTTCTCTCTGTCAGCTATCTTCTCTACCAGAGCGTCAAATGTCAGTGATTTGAACTTGTCACTTGCTTGCAACGACTCAAGATAGTTGGAGTGAGAAGGATACAAATATTTTACAAATGCTACAAGGGGAAGATCTGGTTTCATACCAGTGGCTTGAATCTTGTGCATGATAGCTTTGATTTCAGAGGCAAGTAACATGGGATCATTGTCTTTTACTTCTAAACTGAATATTTTTAGCATTAGTTGAATAACTTCCATTTCAGAGTGTGAATCATATAGATCTTTTAACGTTTTTAGTGCTTCAAAACCTGACTTTGCAGGCAATATGTGTTGGCTCACCTCTTCACTGACTGTGCCAGTGATTACCGCTAAATATTTCTTGTCTTTTGTTTTCCAAATGGCCTTCTCTTTCTCGGATTCTGGAGGTCCTGGGTCTCTGGTTATGGGCCCTCCAGCTTCTGTCTCTATTGTGGTGCCTTCGCAAATACCATCCCAAAGGTCATTGTAGATGAAGACAGATTTGATCTTCCTCCACCATTCTGGATAAGTGTCTTTTCCAGTGAGAGTGGAACCAACTACAGATGCTATAGATTGCATCTTCTGTGATTAAATCTTGCAACTAAAACTATAAGAGAAAAAGAAGAAAGAGTAAAGGTGCAGGTCTAAGTCTCTGCCACCTTCCTCAAGCTTTACAACAATGTCAATGTCTCTGCTATTGTCATACAAACTTTGAAATACAAACTTAATCCTCTCAATCCTACAATACCAACTTTAAATATGCTTTCAATGGCTTTCAAACTAGTAGAAAACAATGTTTCACCAATGCAAAGGAGTAGGTCGCAGGTCAAAGAAAAGCAGGATTTCTTCAAGAGATTAGAATGCAGCCTTCTTTTCAACGCTGCAACACTCTTCAAAATACAGATGCACACCAACAATCTTCTCTGGCAATGTAGTCATAGTTTCACTTTGCAGCAGTTCACAAGCAAGAGAATCTCTTCAGAAAAGAGAAGCGCAACATGCACTTCTTCTCCAACGTATCAACTATCAGTCACAAGCTCATCAAATACATAGCAAAGAAATCGTAGCACTCTTTTTATATGACAGGTATGGTCACAACTTCATATTCAAAATGCAGCTTCAATTTGAAGAAAAGAAAATTCTTCACAAAAACTTATATTCTTCAATATCACTACTTCAATACATCAGTCTCGCAGCATACATTATTTCTCCATATGCATAACTCATACAACATGTCGTATCATACACTCTTCAAATACATGAAAATATTTGTCAAATTCCCACTTAATCTCTAATGCACAGACTTAGGTCAAAAAAATAGGTTTTGTGTAGCCCAACGGTCACAAACAATTAGAGTAGCAATATTGATACCTCCACGCACTGAAATTTCACGAATTCTTCAAGCTTCATGTAGCTTGAGAAAAGGCATGACTCTTCCAAGTTCCAACTATACAATCTCTCTTTCCACCAACTCATAGCAGCCACATGTAGGCATCAGCAACCAATGCAGTAGTAGTCACCAAGCAGAGAAACACCATAGGAGAACGCGTAGGCAAAACGGGACCAAACCAAAGTCACCAACGCAGGTAGAGAATGGAAGCTTCTTCAATGCAGCATCAAAAGATTTCCTTCACGCAGATATAGTAGCTCTAATCAACTTTACTACTCAACACAGCAACCGCTCCTTCAAGCACACTAGGTCACGATAGTCTCCACAATGGGAGTCTCACACTTCACGCTGGTGGAAAGAAGATTAAGGTGCAGAACACAAATAGAAAATAGGCAGACTCCAACATAGAAAATAGCAGGTACAACACGTAGAGGAAATGCATGGACAAAAATTAGGGTTTAGTCAATGAAATGAGCTATTTTAATGGCATGCAAGTAATAATATGCACTCAAAGAATATGCCAGACTGGGAAATTCTAGACTGCGGGAAGAAATTCTTGAAACGTCTACTGGAAAGAGGACGCAGAGGGCATATATCAGAGCTGAGCCAGCAAGCCTCTTCAATGGAAGAGAGTCTGGCAGATTGAAAGCAGGAGAATGGCAGGCAGACTGGCAAGCATGCAGGTAGGAGTTATGGAGCTCTGATACCACTATCAGGTGGAATAACTCCTGAATTCTTATTATTTCTCCATAGAATGCCTTTATTTATACATCTACGATGACTCTTGGGATCACACATCCGAGAGTCTCTTCATATTCCTAATATTTACAATAACGTATAATCCTGACGGATTATATTCCAACAGTTCATGTTCATGGGGCTAGATGCTCGTATGTTGGAGTGTAGTAGCGTCCTCTTGCCCGGTCAGAGGATCGGGGACGTTACACTATAAATATTTCTAAGTGACCTCCAACCATGTAGTGGGATGTTTCACTATGACTTGTGCTCTAATTTTCTCCTCCAAACCACTAATGAATAATTATTTACAAAAAAAAATTGTAAGCTCTTTGTGTGGATTTTCAATTGAATTCTTTTCTAGTTTAGGGATTCTTCTTTCATCCAATCCATTGTACTTAGTTCTTAGACAAGGTATCATATATGGGTTCTTCGTACTAAACTATATAGAAAGAAAACAAGAAACATGGAGTGGTGAAAAGGCTTGAGCCATTTTCAACATTGATCTTCATACCAATGATGGCATTATATAGTGCATGGATCATATTCACTTATAGATATATATCTCATTGACAACTCATCGATGGATAAGAATAAAAACTCATAATATGATAAGAATAACAACTCACATGAGAGTTGATCTAGGACTTTGTGATTTCCTAGGAACTCATAGTCTAAAACTCTCTTTGCTTCAATCAACTTTTCAAAAGTGGATCACAACTTCCTTAACAACACTTCATCATATATTATTCTAATGATGGTATTAATAACTCATGATTTAGATTTTCCATGGAAATATCTCCCATAGGTCCTTGATGTGACCCTTGGATTCTTCTTTCTAGCCTCAAATTATTAGGGGGGTTCTATGCCATTGAGATAATGTTTGCATCATCCCCTACCAAAATGGTTATATCTTTCAATGATCATATTAATTGTTTAAAATAAACCTTCTATTTTAATCCATCAAACCTTGGGTATGTAGGAGAAATTTCCCTAATGTGGGAGGTTCCCATAAACAATAATAAACTACCATGTGAACCACTCCCTTGGTTACCATATTAATCCTAGGATTCACTACTCCAATAATGTTTTAGGGTTCAAATTTGCAAGGTTTTCATTATGTTATATTTCTTTTGTCTCCTAATTATTTATCAGATTGGGATGGGCCTTAGTTGTATGACCCATGGCCCCATAATGAGGACATTGCACCCTCCTCAATTGTGGACAATATTGGGAGATATTTCTTGTTATGTCATAATAATAGAATTTTATGGGACTTTTGTTTCAACTATTCCTTCCTCCTCCACATCCACCTCTATAAAATCCATCATATCCCCCTCAATCCCTCCTTTAGTCATTCCAAAATTCACTTCCTCCACCTGAAAGGATAATTTCTTTAACCACTTTGACGACGCCTACACGACACACTGATTTTCTATGGAATGAGTGTTTTACCCACAAATTATGGTAGTTGGGGAAGTAGTATACTTCTACAAAAACAAGTATAGATATGAGGGGTGGTTGTATATCTCACAGATCTCATAGTATTCACCTATCACGTTTTTAGGAACCTAGTAGGTGGTGATGTCATTTTAGGATCACAAACTAGACTCTTAGTGAGAAACAATTATTAACTTTGTGATCCTCTATCATACATATTATGCATTAAACGTTTCCATTTTTACCTGGGAATAGTTCATTTCATGGATTTCTCTAGTTAGGGTTGACAACTACAGTTGGAATTAACAAATCTTAGGTTTTACACTAGTTGTGGGAAAGGCTTGTATTTCCTACTATCATTTCCCTAGATACAACATTCATTGTTTCAATATTCACATATAAGGCCTAGGCCTCCCAATGGGTGGTTCACTTTTTCAACATAGGTGATACTTTGGTTAAGGGGAAAATACCCTAAATGAACCATTCCTTATGTGAGTCTCATGGACTATGTAAGCGATTGTATTCATTAGGCCAAGAAAGTGTTGATAATATTCTTAAGCATTCTCAACAATCATCTATTTTCTATTCTTGAGTAGATTTGAACTTTGTTTCTATAGGTTTAATCCTTGGAATTCAATGACAAATCCCATTTTCACATCATCCATAATCTTTTCAGTGCCTTTAATTCTAGTCTATATGAAATTCATATACCATTTTAGACACCTCTAATGCAAAGTGGTAAGAAACTACAACAATATGGTATGTAAGGTAGTGACTCCTTTTTTCCTTCAAATTGATTCCCAAAGAAACCAATGTTTCTCTACCTCAATATCACATTTTCTTGAGCACTCAGAAAGGAACATTGCAGTTTTTTCTATTGTTCCAGTCATATTTTTTATATAACTAATCACTAAAAGGAAATGTTGTGTACCTAGTTTACTAATTATACCAGTTCATCCTATTGAACTAAAATCAAAATTCACTACTACACTCCTACTACTACCAAAATTTCCACCAACACTTAACGGTCCATCATTGTAATTATATGACCCTCTATTAGGAGGTGCTATTAAATAAAAAATCGGAAAAAAGTTAATATATTCCTTAGTTGGGTCAAGATGCACAAGGGGTGGTGAGTGTATTGGGATAACTCCATTGTATTCATGTTGTACCATGTCTTATGTCCATCCTTATAACCTCATCCTCTTATAACCTGGAAATCATGCTCTTGTCCATGATTTGATATACATTTCATTCAGACACAACTCCTTGATGCACCATGCTCAATCTGTCTTACTAAACATGCTAACCACTTTATTTTTTCTTTCAAATGGCTACTCCAACTCTTTAGGAATCACTTTTCCATCTATTCTTATGTATGGGTTCTCATGCACTTCTAATACAAGATATTTCAATCACCAATCAACTTTCTCTTCTAGTTTCTGCAAACTCATCTAACTCCTTAAGGTGCACTTCCCTATTGGATTATATGTCCATCATTATTTTCACCACTTCCTCTCTTCAAGGAACCTCCCAAATTTTTTTTAGCCATCACTACTTAGTTATTAGAGCTCTCTTCAACACTCACTTCAATCTACCCATAACTTATTATTCCTCAATGGTACCTTCCTTTTTCAGTTATTCATTTTTACCATCTCCATCCTAGGTCATCTTTGAGGGAAAGTGCTTACAATTCCATAATTGGTGGGAACCCCCTAATTGTTTTACTAGCTACTACTAGAAGGAAGAACCTAATCCCTAAACTTTACCAACTATGACTAGAAGGAAGCTCCAACTCCATCTTCCTTTCCCCATCATGCCTCCTCAATAATTTTCACCAGCACCCACTAGAAGGAATCTCCAACTCCCTTATTCTTTCCCATTCCTACCTCCCTTAGAATAAATAAATGTGTATAACAGATAACTGAAATATGAAAATTACCTTGTCTAAAAACCACAACTATTGTAAGTCTTCTTATCTATGTCTAGCCTCTGATTATCCGTGTCAATATAGCTAGTTTTCTTAACTACGATGTGTGGCTATGTCTGTAATTTTTTCACACATTTCAACTGCTTAGTCACTTCTATGATTTATAGGTATTAGCCATATACTAAGTAGCACCTTCACACATCCCAAATAACATGTATCATTCTATCTAGGGATCTTCTTGTTGTTCATATTCTGTTGATTTGTGCAATTTGGCTCCACTACATAAAGATTTTTTTGTAATCAATGATCCATTGATATCCAAGAAAATGAAACTTGCACAAAACATATTATCTTCAATCCTTCATTCTATGATATTAACACATCCAACTCTTGCTTATTAATTATACTCTTTCTAACGCATGATATGTGCCCACTTGTTGAATGTCCTTTTACTTGAATAACACTTCCACTTGTTTTCATTTTGATGAATTTATCATCTGTGTTGGTGTGCCACTCATCACAATTAACCTTTGTGGCATTTGGCACACATATGCCATTTTCTTTGTGGGAATTTTGCACACAAGTTCATTTCTCATATTCTTCTTCATAAGTCCCTTTCCACATGTCATTTTCTTTGTGGGAATTTTACACACAAGTTAATATCTCATACTCTTCTTCACAAGTCCTGTACCAAATTGGAATTTGGACACATCTTCCATTTTTCATATTCTTCTATCAAGGTTGTTATGTGAGCACATATGACCCATGTCATATTGGTATTTTTTCACTCTTAGAACTTATGTGTTTCTTTAATGTGGATTTGTATGAGGAACCCTTCATTTTCTTTTGGCATCAGTGATAACACTTGGGTTCAACATTTTTTCCTCTGACATTAATGACAACACTTGTCTTTTGACATCAATTATAACACTTGGGTTCAACATTTTGTCCTTTGACATCAATGAAAATACATGTTAAACAATATCCCCCTTTGGCATTGATGTCAATGCTACCTTATCACAACACAAACTTATCATAATCTCCCACTGAAAGTGAGCTCTTATTCAATGCATAAAAGGCTCCCCCTATGATTATGCCTTTGATTATTTTCTCAGTTCTTTTGCATAGATCGATCTTCAGTTCCTTTTATTGTCCTTGTATTTTATTCTCCCCTTTCAAAATCAGTGGAAAAGGAATTCTTTCTGTCATTAAGTGCCCCTAGATTTATTCTCATTGCTTCATCTCTATCTTTATTTTGGTGTGGCGGGTTGCATATAATCCATTATGCACATCAGATACACAGAACTATTCCATTCAACCTTGTCATAGATTATTTTGGAATAAAAACTATTCTTATTTTCCCTCTTAGATACTCGAAAGTTTCTCTAATAATTGAAATATTCTATGGCTTGGGGTGGACCAAAACAAATAAGATGGCACCAAAAATCAACTCTAATCCGAAATATTCCATATAATTGTAAATAGTAACAATGAAAGAAAATGTTCGTACCTCAACTAGTAGTTTGAAGAAGTTCGTCGTTGTGCTTTCAATCCAATGCTTGGACCCTAAAAATTATCCTCAACAACAAATACACACAAGCATATAATATATTCATGAAATTTTAGCACCTACACTAGCATAATCCATTTAAGCATGTATTAAGAAAACATACCCATCGAAATATATATAACATTTGCACATGAAATTGGATGAGAAAAGAGTATTTTTATTAATTCAAACATAACTACAAAGTGAAAATATCTGTCGAAAACTCGTCAGAACTGAGAAACCAACCCTTCAACACTTCCATCCTCCATAGAAAGGAAATCTCACAAAGACAATGGAGATCTTGGGAGATCAACATAAAGAGTTCTATCAACAAGGATCAAGGGACGCAGACTCAAGCATATGGAAATGGGATAGAATTTTAGTATAGTTTCCTTACTCTCAAAGTTTCTCCTCCTCTAGTACTTCATAATGGATTAATATATATCCCTAAAATGGGAAATGGAGGGTTGAATTGGAGCATTTCTAGGAATATGGAAGGCCAATGATCAAGCTATCCATTACTTGATGAGGAAAACTCCAAATATTTTTTTGTTTTTGAGCAAAAAACCCGATGTATGTGGGACGCAATGGTACAAGATAATATACTCATGATGCATAATTGTTGACCTGCTTGTGTCTTCCAAAAAAAAAATTCAGGTTTATACTAAAGCATCAAGACTATACTAAGTAAGGGGGGTATAGTGAGTTTGCATAGGGATAAGGGAAGTCCATCAAGGCATGATACATAAGGTGTGGAAAATAACACTTTAAAATATGACCCCTAATGTGTGAGGTCAAATAGGTACACAATGGCTGAAATACATTGTAACAATCCCAGAAATGGAGTACTAGTGAAGACCCAGCCAGAAGAAATATCCATGCATCGACATAATTCAACAATGAATTTGAATATACGACTGCAAATATGGAGTATGCATAGCAGTCCCGAACACATACAAGTACAATGGACATGAATATGCATAATGGACATATGTCATCGGTGGTGATATCCATGTACAATACACATTGGATTCTGCTATCCATATTGAATGAATACATCTAGTACATGATGAAGTACATTGATTTTGTATGAGAAATGAAATCCCATAGGTGCTATCGTGATCCAGATAGTAGCATATATGAAATGCCACCATAATTCGAGGACTTATATGAAAATATTCAATGGTACATGTCCCATCACTTGAATAAAGGTTTTGAGGTCGAACATGATGAAAGATCAACTAATTACCGATCATCAATGTATACCATTAACATACGTGGGACAACCCAACAATGATGAAATGGGTGTCAAGTTATTGATTGCATTCAATAAGTGTGAAAAGAGGTTTTTAGGTCAAACCCTTAAAGAATCCCTTGATTAGGGGACATTGATGTATTCCCAATCTATCGATGGCGAGAGAACATACCACTAATGAATGCAAGTATAAAGGCACTCAACTGACCCTAGATCCCAATTCCATAATAAATGATTTGAATTCAATGGAAAGGAATCCACTAGAAGGAGGGAATCAAGGAATTCCCCATAAACCAACATGAGGTACACATAAAGTTTGGATAATTTGGAAGAACTCAGATGGACAAGATGTGTACAAAACCGTAACCATGTGCATCTCTCGCGCATACCATATTCAAGTAGCATGTGAAAGAGACCCTCTGAATAGTAGCTAATGATAAATACTATTGTCTGATGCAAAGAAGCCACCAATAGGTTCTCTGCCCGATCTCCAACGTTCAAAAGGCGTGAGGTATATGAATATTTCGCAGCCCCAATATGTTTTTATCTTTTGCGCATGTTTGGGCTATGAAACACATCTCCACCCTAGATCTGGCCCACTCAAAATCATGGTCGTCGAAATAAGAAGACCCTACAAGATTTCATAGCCTTGATAAGAGTTATCCTTTAGGCATGTTTCCCCTGCGAAATATGTTCGAATCATAGATCTTCAACACCCTTAGATCACAACCATTGAAACTTGAAGGATGTAACAAATTCCGCAATCCTCCACAACTTATTTCTCCACACACATTTGCTCAACAAAATCTTCCTTATCCGTCAATCTAAATTAAATTCTCATTAGACGGTCGATCATGAATGCCATTTAACCTTGTCTTGCCAATGTCAAGCTTCCTTTAAAATCGTGCATCTTTTCTTAGGAGAAATATTTAATAACCGACAAATTTTTCTGCTATGTGTCTACGCCATTCATTTTCATCACTACATAACCTGCAGAACCTCATTTATGTCCTTCAAGGTCCTATGATAAGGAAATTTCATAACTTCTTCCTCCTTTCATTTTTCTACTCCCCTGCCAATTGTTTAGCCCATAATGGTGCTAACACATCTGCAAAAGATCTTAAAAATTTAGAACTAGTGTTATCTAGGTGCTAACAAACCCTCCATGATTTTTAAATAGATATCATGGACCAATCCGGTGTTAAGCCATGGATCAAAGGTAATTATGATCTAATAGAAGATGAATTATCATATCACCCTATGTCTAGAACATATCGTGACCGTCAGATTAGATATGTTCAAATGCATACTAAAGAAACACATTTTTTTAACATATACATTATAACAAATTTATATTAACTAACTCCTAAATGTATAATTATCATAACATGGATTATATAGACTTAACATTTCTAAAAAGATATCTTTTTTGGAGCAAATGATGCATCAATCATGCAAGGAAATACTAATGGTATTTATGTTCAACTACAAATAAATGTTACAACTAATATAATCGATATAAATTGCATGTCACATAAAACGAATTTAGTATTCATACTTCTTACCACGAGAAGATTGGTTAACAAATTAGAAATCCTTATGGATGATCTACATGTATAAATTGCATGTCATATCAAACAAATTTTGTATTCATAATTATTACCAAGCAAAGATTGGTTAACAAATTAGAAATGCTTATGGATGATCAACATGACTACTTTTGCATAAGTTTAAAGAGGGTTATGGAATTCAAAAACTTTTTATATGGTTTGATGGTTGGTAAAAATATTTTAAAAAATGTTGAAACACAATGGATCTCAATACTCTATGATGAAGCACGTTTATGATGTAATTATTTATTTGGTTGGATTAGTGGATCCTTTCCTTGTTGCAAATATTGGTTAACAAAATAAAAATGCTTGTGGATGATCTACGATCTACATGGCTACTTTTTTGCAGAAGTTCAAAGAGGGTTATGGAATTCAAAAAATTTGTAGATGGTTTGATGAGTGGGAAAATAATTTAAATTTTTTTGAAACACAATGGATCTCACTCTCTGAACAAGCATGTTAATGATTGAAATATTTATTTGGTTGGATTAGTGGATCAATTAAAGTTGTGCAAACAAGAAAATTATACTTCCAAATTATACAAATGAAATTGTCAATTAGGTGCATCCTAGATGGTTGGGAGAAATGATTACTACCTTCCACACCTAGTATAAATTCTTGTAAGTGACATATTGAGTTCTTAATGAATATATGTATTCTGAGAAAAAAATATATACAACAGAAGGAAAGATGGTATGCCTTGTTTTAGAAAATTTGTATATAACACCACCATAAGCCTTTGATAGCATTTATTTCAGGAAAATGAAAGAATTATTGACCTTTAAAATACTCCCAAAAAAAATTCTTGATGAAAATAATTATATATGTATTTTAGTATGTGATTAGTTAATGTTCATATTATTCAAAATGTCGGCATACTATAAAGGACAAGAGAGTATCTGGAGATGAATTTCAAATTTTCATTCAAGAAGTAAAGTCAAATATTAGGATTGTTGTAAGGGAAATAACTACATAAATTAGAAAAATGTTTATAATGGACAAGCTACTAGAAACAACGAGCATTGTTTATCCACGATTTTGGAATCATGGTTTGGACAAAGAGTATTTTTTTTTCTAAATTTAAAAAGAATGTATGGATATTGATTGTTATTATTGTCACATCAATTTTATTAAATAACATCATTTTAATATAATCTTAGATGTTGATAAATTATGTTTCCAATAAAAGTGTTTTGTGAACACAATGATGGAGCAATTTGGAAAACTAGAAGAACCTTTGTCAAATGGGTCTATAACAATATTATGAGTCAAGTCAGACAGGATAAATACCATGAAGAGGCACATGTATTAATATTTCAATTTGGTTGACTTGTGCCAAACTATGATTTTTGGGATCTATAGAGGATGAAATGATTGATTTTTCATATTGGTTTCATTTTTAAAGTTCCAGTTAAGGAATAGATTGAACAATAACCTCATTTCTTGTGTTCATTTTATTTCATCAGAGTATGATGTCAATCACTATCTTTCTAAGACAACATTATCACTTTGGACATCCCAATATAATAGAAGAAGGGGAGGCAATATGGTTGACTCTTTGACAGATTTGACTCGAAAAAGAAATTGGAAGATGAACATAGTTTTGATAAATCCAATTATTTATCCTATGACAATCTTAGCAATAGATAAATCAAATATATGGAAATTTGAGTCATAAGTTATAAATGTGCATACTTAAACTCATTATATGAAAAATTCAATGTATTACTAGTTTTGGTACCATGAATATCGAACTTCATAAATTAAATTAAATTTACTTTTGAGGAAAGGATTACACTTCAATTACATCAATGTCATCATCAAATTTCACATTTACAAACACCATTTTCTCAATTTCACTTGTTATTTCAGTTTTTCAAATTAATATGCTTTAATCTATCTTGTTTCTCATATTTGTTTGAATTTCATAATGTATATTAAATCTCTCATAGGTGGAATTTTTATCACTATTTACCTGTGTTCTAGTTCCTTTGAAGAATTGGAAAGATTGGAATATAAACAAATAGGGTTGTAAACTGAATTTTCTACATTAAACAATGTGGTTAAATAAGGACTATGTATATATCTAGATATATTTAGGAAACACGTTAAAAAGCAAGGACTCAAGAAGGAATTGGTTAGCATTTATGGTACATAAATATTTTCCAATAGGATCAATAATGTAGGAATTTGTTTGTATTAGTTTCTTTTTCCAAAATAAACTATATAGTCTATCTTAGTGTTTCTCCTTAGGTGCAAATGGTGTGTTTTCATAGGGTTCCATATGTGTTTATAGTTAGATTGCAAGTGCAAGATGTGTTGAAACTTAACTTTATTTGAAATTTCAAACTAAGGTACCATCACCTTCCCTCTAATATTTTGAATGGGGTTACAATCATATTTGTGTATATTGATCGTCTCTCCTAATATATCTACATATCTATTTTTCTTTCTTTGTATTTCTTTAATTTCTAGTAACCCTATATACTTGATCCTTGATTATTACTTTTAGAGGGGTATTGTGATTGGCATATTGACAAAATTTTAGGTTGTTTTCTCACCATACCAATATAATTAATTAGGCATAGAAATGAGGAAATGTATGGTGTAGTCAAAATAAGTGAGGTAGTATGTATTTCTCAAGGTTAAAAGAATTATTGTTTGTACGAAGTTTTGCATTTTTAATTATCCATAAACCATAAATTTTTATCTTCATCCATATTTATGTGTAAATTCACGATGAAAAAAAAGAAATGTTTACATTATCCCTTTAATTGGGAGATACATTGGGTTGTTTAAAAAAAAAATATTCGGTAGTATCATTCACAGGAATGTGCATGGTTGTCCAATCATGTATTGTCTGCTGAAACACCGAGAAAATTGAGAGTGGCAACCCTAAGGTGGTTAGTTAAATAGTTAACTTCCCGTAGTCATAAATTTTGCATACGATCTCCATTTATGACGCTCGATAGTGTGTTGGAAATATCTATCCTAGAATTAAAATAGTGGATTAGACTCATACCATAGCCCATGTATATTTTCTAGGTGGTGTTATACCCAAAAAAACATTATTTAGGGCCTCAAAACGACCCCAAAAGTTTAGGACCCAGAAAAGAGAAGAAAATCACTATAAATTTTCCAACATGGAAAAATGTTTTGAGCTAGTGGAATAGGTGGGTAGCCACCTATATCCATATGGATCAGTCCTCCCCCATTAGGAATCAATGTTCTTTATTTCATTGAGTTCCCCCATCAAATGGGGAAACATCTGTTGAACTTAACTCCTAATGAACCACTTGCCTTGGTGGAGTAGTTTCCCTGCTTTGACAACCCGATCCAGTTGGATATTCTACTAGTGAGTTCCCTTAACCTGTGTCTATGATCTAATCTATAGTTTCTTGTTCCATGTAGTAAAGATTGATATATGTATGTTTCAACTACTCTTCCACCTCTTATGTGTCTAGTAATGGTGGAAAATATGGGTGAAGGAACTCCACATTGAATACTGGGTGCAAGCCAAGGAATGGAGGAATGCTTGTTTTGAAGGAATTCTCACTGACAACCTTGGTGATGTTGTATGTACCATATATAAGTGAACAAATATTTCGATGGGATCCTATGAACCTCTTTTTCTGCAAATGCATCCAAAACTTATCACCCATGTGGAACCCTGATGTCCTGATGTGTCCAACCTGGTGTTGGTCATGTCGTTGCTTCTGCTTAGTATTGGATTTTTCCAAAATATCATGGACATGTTGGTGAATGTGATGGATTTTTTCAACAAATCTGGTGACATTATCATCCTTATTTTTACCATGGGTAAATTCCTCCTGTGTGGATGAAATGGGAAAAGCTACATCAATTAGGGCCAATGGTTGGAACGCCAGGCACACTCGAAAAGTATTTTTTCTGATAGAGCTATGAAAAGCTCTGTTATAGCTAGATGAACATATGGAAGGATCTCATCCCATGTGTGGGGATGTTTAGAATTGTACATTCTTAGAATATGCACAACCATCTGGTTGACTACCTCTATTTGTCCATCAATTTCAAGGTGGAAGGTAATCGATTTGGTGAGCTTGGTATCCATCAATGACCCTAGGCTAGAACAGAAGGTAATGATGAACCTACTATCTTGATATGAAATAATAGTCTATGATATCCCAAAATGAACCCAAACATGCTTAAAGAAGAGGTTAGCAGTAAATTCAGTGGAGATGATATTCTTGCAAGCTATCAGAATGGCCATCCTAGAGAAGTGATCCATGACCACACAGACATAGTCATTACCATGCTTGGTTGAAGATAGTCCTAATATTTCATCCATGGATATGGATTCCCATGGCATAGTGGGAGTAGCAAAGGGGTGTATAATCTCTGCTTCTTGATGGAGGGTTTTGTGATGGCACAAGCAGTGTAGGATCTGATATATTGGTTGACGCTTATCGGGGATTGAATCAATAAAATTACTTCTACAAATTTCCATTGCATTTTCGGTGTTAAACTTCCCTACCACCTAACTCTAATATGAATCCCAAATCATCTTTGCATGCTCGCTTAAAGGAACAAAAATATTGCCCAGGTGGAATTGCAATCCTTCTTGGAGATGAAAGTATGCTATTGATTTGTCTACACATAGGTATTGATAGATGGAAGAAAATTCAGGATCATTGTCATATAGCTAAGGCCACCCATAGGTCTTGTGGCAACGAGAGTTGAGCACCATGGTTAGTGCTACTACTAGAGCTCGAATGATGCAATCATCGACTCAATTTGTGATTCCTTTCTTATATTTAATATTCAGGTGGAATTATTGCAAGTAGGTGGACCACTTTTGGTGGAGATCATTCAGTAACTTTCCTTGGGTATTCGTGAACTATAGGGGCTTCTGATCAGTGTGGATGATGATCTCTTTTCCTAGGATGTAATGCTTCCATTGGTGACAATATTGGACAATGGATTACATTTCCTTGTCATAGGTGGGGTACTTGTGGATTGTATATAAAAGTGTCTCACTATGATACACCACTAGATGGGCATGCTAAGTGAGTACTGCACCAACAATATAATCTAAAGCTTCTATCTCAATCTCAAAGATTTGTTGTAGATCTGGTAAGGTAAGGACGGGTGCCAAACATAAGCATTTCTTCAGCTCCTCAAATTCTTGTTGTTGTGTCTTGAAATATACGAACTTGGCCTTAGATCCCCCTTTGATCACCTCGCTAAGGGACCAAGCAATATTAGAGAAACCCAACACTAATATGCAATAGAAGTTGGCAAGGACTAGGAAGTTGTGAATCTTTGTGAGAGTTGTTGGGATTGGATAGTCATGGTTGGCTTCAATCTTGGTCGAATCCACATGCACATTGTTGACACTATTTCTCAACATTCTAATTTGTATATGGAAAAGGTGTCAGAAATACGAAAAAGGAAGGTTTAAAAAAAAAGGATAAAAAATATTGAAGGTGTAGGTGACTAAGGTTAAAGGGGTTTTTCCCTTAGCGCATGAAATTGGCATCAGTTGAGTTCACACAATTATGTGATAGGACCAAGGGCAAAGGCAAAAATAATTTGCGGATAAGACATGCGGTGAATGAACGCGATGTGGGTACCAAATAATATGTCAGTAGGAGGGATGGTATGATCGAATGACAAAGAACCGATCAGGATAAGATCAATGGTTAGCAGATGATTCGAACCATGGAGTAGTGCGGGTGAAAAAACAGATAAGCAGTAGTGGATTAAAAATCGCCTACCACACGGTGATATCCGATGGGGAAAATGGTAAATGGAAAACCACCTTCTACAGATTCCGAAATTGGTCTACTTACATAATGTAAAAGATCATTCATCATTGTGAAAATGTTAATTTTTTCATGGTACTGAGGAAAAAGTAATACGTTGACAGTGCACAGGACTGTGGTTTAGGTTTTTTTCCAAAGGTCAACCATAGGGTTTTCATGACCTCTAAGGTAGTTCTAACCCATAGGATGGAAGAGGCTTCAAGTTCAGTTTCTCTCTGCAAGTTCCCGGATAGAAAAGAGGAGGTTATAGTTAACAGGGAAGGCAATGTATTTGACCTAATTAACACTTTGTACAATATTTCTCAGTCCAAAGAGAAATTATAGAGTTTAAGTCACAAGAAAGAGATTTGTTGAATGTGTGGAATTCCTTTATGTATTATTTCTCTATCGAACAAACCCTGCATTACCCAAAATTTGTAGAGTGGTGTGTAAACAAATATTCTCCCACTGAGAGGGTAATTATGAACAAACATGCTACTAGAATCCTTTGTTAGGTTAATGCAAAAGTCATCCGTGAGGTTCTTAACGTGCCAAATATTTTTTCTATGAATATTGAAGCCCTTAATGAAGAAACCCTGGTCCAAGTGTATAGGGAATGTGTTTATGATTGGTTTTATATTAAAGATGAATTTACCAAAACTAGAGATGAACCAGGTCTGTTATTTTGGTTTTGATGAATTCTTAGCCACCATGATTCATTTTCAATTAATTGATTTTCCTAAGCTGATACATTTCAAGTATTAGTCGTACTTGCTGAACATGTTTCTATGCTCAAATGTCTCTAAGTGGCATTTTATGAATACATTTTTTTCTCCTGGGATACCTAAATAGATAAATATGTTTGGGTTTGTAAATAAAATCATGACGGAGGTATACATAATCATTTTTAATGGAAAGTTTCCAAGAGTATTAGATGAAATGAAAAGTACTTTGTAGCCCTCAAAGGAAATTTATATAGGATACTGGTTTTTATATAAGGAATTCACTATTATTCATGTTTATGGTTACACAGGCGCACCTTACAAATTACCTGCCTTTCTGACTCCTAGGATTGCATTAGAATTTAGTAGGAAGAGGTTCTGTCCTGAACAAGAACACTTTGGTGCTTTTTAGAACTCTTCCAATGTGAAGTTCCCATTCAATATTTTCCCTTTAATTATTAAAAACAAAGGTGTATTGAATATTGTTAAAAATTTATTGGAGGCTATGGAATTCCATAAAATGGAAAGGCTAAACTATGATCCATGAAAAATCATATCGCAAAGAAGACAACAAAATAAAAACAAGGCCTTCGAACATCAATCAGTGGAAGGCATGGATAAGAAAGTTAATTTGTTATAATTTGAAGAGGATTGTGAAGGAGTCAAATAAGAAATAATAGAGGTAGGTGAAGAAAAAGGAAATGACTTGGCTATAGTTGTACAAACACCATCTAACTCTACTGCAATAAATAAAATGGACCTTTCAGAAATCAACATAATGGATGTCAATGATGAAAACTCAAGAAAAAAGAATAAATACATATCTTGAAAAGGAAGTAATGATACAAGATGAGCAGAGTGTAGATGATGTAGAAAAATGTCTTATTTTACAGCAACATCCTGTATGTTAGCACATGTGCTAAATTTTGAAGATTTCTACATAGGAATCTGCTCTAATTCCCATGTAAAGGTCTAAACCAATGAAAAATGAGGGGGTAGAGTAAAGAAAATTTTCATCTCTCATGACTTGGAGGTATGCAGAGGAGGGTTTAGAGTTGCTTGGGAGGATTATCCTAAACCTAAATGTCAAAATGGATTATTCCATTGTGTGGCATGAAAAGACATTAACAAAGTCATGGAGTTATAACCTTGCATTTGGCTTCAGATATGAAAATATGCTCATGGTTATCTAGTGGCGAGAATAAAGGGCATAGATCCATAGTGATCTGAATCAATGGTCCTGAACAATTATGTGATGGGAAGATGCTCAGTACAAATATTTTGGGTGGTTGTGGAATGGTGTTAAACAGCAGGTAATATCAACTATTTGATCCAATATAGAGGTAGATCAACGATCTCCTCAAGTTCCACCGATGGGACTTGCATGAAGAAAACAAAGTCTCCAAATATGCGGAATTGGGTAGAAGCCCACAGGTTTTGACGACCCAGATCACCATGGCTTCATATTTGCAGTGGAGGTGAATTTTTTTGACCCAACTTGCATGCCACGATCAACCTTTGGAATCGAAAAAATTTGGTAGGGGCCATATTTTGCAACACCCCAGATCTACGCCTCCTCACGATCTACGGCAGAGGTAATTTTTGCTCCTGGAACATGCATGATGATTAAATTTCCTCAGATCAGCGAAATTCATTCGTGGTCACAGGTTTCGACGGTTGGGATCGACTCCTGATTTTAGATCGATGGCAACAAGATTTTTAGACGAAGCAAGGTGCACGACCGATAAGGATGGTTGGGCCCAAAAAAATATGGTGGGATCTGAATGATCCGATGGCCACAATGAAGAGATAATAATATCGACAGTGGAGGTGTATTTTGATAAGGAAATGTACAGTGAATATAAGAAGTGCAGTATAACAAAGGAGATAAATATCGACGGAATAAAGAGAAACAAAATCGACGGTCCAGTTTGAAGGAGGGGTGAATGAATGGATGAGAGTCATTTCTGCCAAGGAAGGTGCAAGCAATTTACCAGAGAAGAATAAAATAAGTAATGCATGCACGTGAATTTAGGTTCTTCGCATATTTCTATGTATTGGATAGCGAGAGCAAGACTGTGCAGAAAGCAGCCAGCAAGGATAAACCCCATAATCCCACTTGTCAAAGGACCAGGTAGGCCATGTTTCTCCATTATACTAAGTACATAAGATGGTTGAGGTAGAGGGGTTATCCGAGCAAAAGATGGAATATGAGAAAATTTAAGAATTCTTTGAAGACAGTGATTCTGATATTTTTGACACCATCCTACTGAATGGACCCATAGAAACTGTACAAGACAAACTGAAGCTACTTAGGGACCAGGGAACTGATATGCATGGTTTCCATAGTTCATATTTCCACCTTTTCTCCACAGACCAAACCCTCAATTTCCTTGTGTTCATTGACTGGTGTGTCGCTGGTTACTCTCCTTCCAATAAGGTAATCATGGACATCTATAGGTCTAAAATCCTTTACCTGGTCAACCCCTTAGTCATCAAGAACACATTCTCTATTCCTGAAGAGTTCAATCATAAATCCATAGAGTACAGTAAGGAAACCATTGTTCAGTATTTTAGAGAGGCGGTCATGGAAAATAAAGAGGCATTCTTCAAAGCCTGCTTCAAACCTGATTCCCAACTTAAAAATTACCCTTACCCTATAGATGTCAAGGAATTCAATGAGGAAACATAGTGCATCACAACCCTCTTGAGTCAGTTTTTAGGGATGGATATTGGAAGGTACGTCATAGAACCCATGATGATTTTTTTGTTCACCCTGAGCACCTGCCCAATTGAATCAAAGGATCCCAACAAGTCAGTCCCTGTTTCTTGCCTCAATTTTTTACGAGTTCCTAGCCGAGAACATCCACTCTCAGTTAGTAGATTTCCCTAAGAACATAACCTTTAGATTTTTTTCCTTCTTGCTCTGAATTTTCCTATTTTTTAATGAAGAGAACCTTCATCTCCCATAAATGGTAATCATAGAGGAGATCAACAATGATTACACCAAATTCACGAACTTCTTGATGGAAGGAGTCTATAGTTGTGTTAAGGCCTGGAAAATCATAGGTAACAACTATTAGGGATTCTCCCCAGTAAACGTTCCCAACTAGCTCGTTACTGTTTGGTATGGGGAATCCGTCCGGTTTACGGTCCAACTACCATAGGTCAAGTAACAAAAATAAAGGGTTTTACCGGTTACGGCCCGGTGCACCATGTATGTTTTTAGTTTTTTTGTATTTAAGTATGAGATGCAAGTGCCTATCTAAAGATGTAGATTGATAGAGAATACAAGGAGTGTTCACAATGTGATGTGCAGGTTCTTAACTCTCGTCTTAACTTTCTCACATCTAAACCACACACAGCAAGAAAAACTAAAACTAACTATCTAACCTATTTTTACTTGGAATATTTCACCTCCTGCGGACATCAAGGTGTTCCGCTGGTCTGAATGATTCAGATCCAGAACAAATAGATCACAGAGGCTGATAACTCTCCCTAAACACCTTAGATATCTAGAATACACGGATTTGATAGTCCACCTGTGTACCTACAATCAAGCTCAACACGAAACAAATCAAAGCAACCAGAATATGATCTACTAATCTATGCCAGTGACTAAGGAATATAGCAATATATATCTGAAATCAAACATCAACAATATATATGGGACATAAAATCAACTTGCATTAGATATATGAAGAAATTTACAACCAAGCCTTAGTGTTGACATGCATCTCCATGAAACCAGCTCTTCATCCCCATAAGCTCTGACTCTAGCTCTCTATGCTCTCTCCAAATGATCTTGGTCCAAGAATCAATCCAACAGCATAACAATACCTTCAATGTTCTCCCCTCAACCATGGCTATAAGCTCGTATTTATAGGGCTTTAATGGATAGATATGGTTGAGAAATTAGTGGGTGAGGTGGCCTCTAAGATCCTAGGATGAGGGATCTCGATCTCAACCAACCCACAATAGTAGGGATAAGGCAGTACACGAGGCTTATCATCTAGAAGCCTCGAGAAACTTCTCTTTTTCCCTTTTTACCCAGGGTACTATGCTTCTCCTTCTATGACAGAGTGGTTCTGATAATAACCACTTATGGACCAAGGGTAACAGGCAGTGGCACCACTTATGGAACACAGATGATGGGCGGTGCAAGTAGGGGTACAACTCCTGGATAACGGGGCATGCATGGTGCTGGGAATTTGTATGATAGATTGATAAAAAACCATTT
>LPNX011182446.1:0-35179 GCA_001517045.1 Pseudotsuga menziesii | reverse complement strand
TAGATCTATGTCATACAGACACAAATTTGAGCATAGCCACGACCATACAAATGTGGATCCATGCTAGATATACAAAACTCCATCGCAACCTGGGGAAAAAGTAATGAGCACTTTTAAACAAATGCCCAGGGTCTTCGTCTCGTCTTCCACAAAGTACAATTCTATCCATGTGATTACAATGATATGAATTCAAACATGGTATAAACCACTTGATTACCGTCCAATGATGTGAACCATTAGCAAGTACGAGGTAGATCACCATTAATGCCAATGATTCCCAAGGTACCCTAGTACAATCTACTGAGTGCGAATAGATGTCCTGTTGTTGAACACCCAGTCGATTCTATCGATCAAAGGTCAATGATGTGAACCTATGTCGAGAGCAAGAGAATCTATCATTAAGGCATACAGATCTCCACATACTAAACATTGTTTCTAAGACTATTTCCAGGATGATGAGCTGATGTCGACGGGAATAGTCTCGTCGAAGGAGGTCCATGATGAGTCCCACATCGACGACACGAAACTCGAAACATAGTTCTGGAATGATGTGAATGTAGTAACCATATGACTGACTCAAAGATACTGACACAAAGGCTGTGTAGACTACAGAGGTAAAACTTCTTCAAACCCCCTTTGAACATTGGGCGACACGTCAAAATGACTTGGCAGCATGACTAGACAGGACAGATACACAATGCGATAGTGCACAATGCATTCTTTTTAAAGACTCAAAGGATTGACATGACTCATGAAAGTGGATCGTCACGAAGATCAGCTAAACACCCAATTGACTGACATGATTATGTAGACAAATGCCATGTTCAAGGGTAATGACAAACAACTACCATTATTTGTGAAATGATTCCCTTCCCATTTCCCCCATCATCATTGATGAGTGCCTCTTTTTAGTTTTACGAGTTCAAAGAGGGTAACAAACACTCGATGTAGATTGTCAGAATACAAGTCCAGTCTCATATGTTTTATGAACTTGAAAGAGGAGGGGTTCATTCCCAAATGGGTCTCTCAATGTTTAATTTAACGATTCCACAAAAAATAAAACTTGGCATCGTTCATGTTTAGAGAGTCTGAACGAATACAAAAGAAAAATCCATGGGGGTCCTTTTTCGTATGATTTAGTCTCTAAGGCCTGAAAAAGTATAAAATCATACCTTAGAGAACTCTTCCAGTCATGATTAGCTGGAGTGTTCCTTTCTCGTAAATAGTCCTATCCGAACTGAGAAAGAGATAACCTACCATCGGATGGATGACTTTTCAAATACTTTAACGAGCGTGAAGAAGACAAGATCGCTCGACAATATTTTCATATTTAGGGAGCCTGAAAAGGGTTTAAAGAGAAATCCATGAGGTTTCTTTACACAACATAATATTTTACGAGCCTGGAAAGAATCAGAAATGGACTCGATGAATTTTTTGTATTTAAGGAGCCTGAAAAAGAGGTGAAAAGAGAACTCCATGATGCTTCTTTACACAATGTCATATTTTATGAGCCTGGAAAGAAACTTGAACTGGACTCGAAACTTTGATACTAGATTTTTACGAGCGTGACAAATTGTCATAATAAATGCTCAATGACCTTTTTCATTTTCTGAAAGTACGAAAAATCCATAAACAAACTTTCCAAAGCTTCCTACTAAAGTCAACCTGCAGACGACTCATGAACAAGTGTTAAATGCATTCAACATTAAGGGATTATGACAAATATATTTTGACCAGAACATGATGTAATATCAAAACTATAGTAAGTCAGACCCAAAAAATGTCTATATAAGGCAAGTAAATAGTAAAAAATTCAAATATTTCACTATTTACCTCCAGCAGAGAGCACTTGGAGCATTTTCTAGCCAGATATTCCACAGCTGATACCGGGAGTTCCCACCATCCGTTTTCAGTCTCGTCAGTTGCAGGTAATAGCTAAGACCCTTATCTTTAATCTCATAGCTTCTATTTTTGGATTTGGTGGGTTTTTGGGCCTGTTTGGCAAGCCCCAAAATCCAATTTGCGGGCACCGCGGCTACCCCTTGCGGGATAGGCGGTACCACCCGAGAACCGCGCCAAGAATACCGGTGGATAGGTAGTGCCACCACCTATCTCCAACGGGGCATAGGAGGTTCCAGCCATGGAGAAGTTAAACAAATGATATGGACAATATTTCTTCATTCTTTTGATTTGCAATGATTCAAGGATGATATTAATGCATACCATTGTTGTTTTTGGCAGGTCTAGGTGTTCCAAAATATGGTGATATGGAAGGAAAGAACACATGATGACGAGGATGCTGATGCTGAAAGGAATTTGGTTTGCATTACCACACTCCAGAACTGTGGGCTCTTAAAGTTCTTCTGGACACCAAGTATGGTGTCCCACGAGAGATTACTGGAACACATACTGAGAATGTGGAATCCAGAACAGCAGTATTTCGAGTTGGGGGCACACATACTTATAGTGGAGGTAGAGGATATCTACTTCATGACTGGACTATCGAGACAGGGTGCCCCCATCTCACTGACATGTTCCTGTGGTGGGGACATTACCACCAGAAAGCTCATAGATCAACACTGTGTGCCAGGTACAGGCACATCGGGGAAGAAAAACCCCATCAGGGCAGTGACAGACAGGGCTCTACAGATTGTTCTGTTCACCATGCAGAAGGTGGTAGGGATCCAAGGTATGGATCAAGCCTCCAGGGCACATATGTTGTATTCCTGAGAGGCTATGGCACCTACGGTGTTCAACTGGGCAGAAGCATTGCTTCCAATTTTCAAGGATCAGCTGACTAAATGTCAGCAGGGAGAGTTGAAGCAGTTCGACTTTGGTTCCATCTTAGCTTACTTCTTCTTTGATCTTGTCCCACAGATGAGGCCCCAGGTGACTTTCCGGAGTCTGAGAGAATGGTACCCCTTTATGTTGAGGTGGGTCTAGGTCATGGCTCACACAGGAGCAGGTAGGGGCAAAGTGAAGTTTGGTGATCCATTCTTCAGATGGTTGTGGGATCAGATGTTCATGGTAGAGGACTATGCCTATGCAGGCACAAATTTATAGGTGATATTGACCTACCACTCCCACCTGGAGGGTAGTGGGGTGACATTGGTAAGAAGCAAGAAACCCTAATAATGAAAAATGTTTTTTATGTTTTTTATGTTTTATATTTTTTATGATAAGTGACGATACTTGTTTGTCTTCATGCAGATGTTGGAGCGGCGAGGCCTGGAGGAGCATCTCCATTAGGAAAGAGAGCGGGAGCTCGCTTCGTGCCACATGGTGATGATATCACCGAGGAGCTGGAGGAGTGCCTAGAGAGGTTGACTCTTGACATCCCAGATGTTGATATAGATGACCTCTTGACTAGATATCAAATATCTACGGCGGGAGTACCAGGCCGATTCAGCAAGCTACTACGCATGGTGGATCGAGCAGTGATGTGCTATCATGAACACCATTAGTGAATGAGACATGTATATTGAAAACTGATAGCTCCAGGATTTTTGGTATGATGCTTTTGCCTGAAATCCTACGTGCTTCAAATGAGGTCTTGGGACCTATTTTTTGTAAAACTTTTTCATATATATATACATACTTTTACATGGTGTTTATACGTTTCAAATGGAAAAATGCATTTTCTATGAGTTCTATGTGTCTTTAAATGTTTATTTACAATTTACCATGTTTGATTTAATGTCATGAATGGGAAATATGCCAATCTAGGATGTAATTAGCCAATGAATCAGAAACTACATTATGTTCCCTAGGGATATGCCTATAGGTAATGGTTCCAAATGATCTTTCTAACAAATGTACCCTCTAAAAGAGGCGGTGGAGCACCGGGTTCCTAATGGTGTATACATGGTTTAAATGACAAACCATGAGCTGAGAGTCCATTAAAACTACTAGATCACAGACATCTTGGGAGGCAGCTTCAGTCAAAAGACTGATGACTGCTTCATACTCAGCGATGTTATTAGTAGCGGTACCTAAGCAAACCGCTCTCAAACTGACCAAATATTCAGCTGGGAAATAGAGAACCCAAGCAGCCGAGGCTAGATTCAAGGTGTGGGGGAAAGAACCATTAGCGAAACCGTAGAAAGCCATCTACATGAACAAAACATGGTATAAACAGATGTGGACACTAAAACTCAAAACCATCTTGAAAATACTGAAAGCACACTGAAACTAAATCAATATACATATATACAAGATACCATCCAAGAAAACCTAGGCATAGTACCTTTTCAGGTACAACCCATTGCGAGGTTGCCCCAAAGGGATTCCATCATAATCAACTAACTCATAGGCTGCTTTCTCTAACACCTTGGAAATAATGAAAGGTCCATACCACATAGACTCGAACTTACCCTTCCCTAGCTTGTCATATCTCTGGTCATAAGTCAAAACTAGGTCACCCTCATTGAAAACACGAGGTTGGATGGATTTATCGTACTGTGCCTTGACGCGTTTCTTATGTGCCTCATTAGCCAAGGCAGCATCTCTATGAGTCTCACTAAGGTTATTTAAGTACAAAAATCTTGCTTCCTCTATGGAAGTGTCTGGGAGAAGTTCGACAGCAAGTTGTAAAGATGGAATCTGACATTGGATCGGCAAGACAACTTCAATTCCATAGACAAGCTGGAATGGCGTGAAACTAGTAGCTTTTTTCACTGAAGTATGATAAGCCCAAAGAGAAGAAAAAAGAATGAGATTCCAATTGGATTTATGATCTCCAACCATCCGATGAAGCTTAGTTTTCAAAACCTTGTTAATGGCCTCTACCTGACCATTAGCTTGCGGATAATACGACGTAGAGTTTTGATGGCGAAAACCTAGCTTGGAACTCAATTCCTCCATCATTTGATTACAGAAATGAGATCCGTGATCAGTGACGATGGAATACAGAACTCCAAATCTAGCTATGATATGATTGAACAAGAAGAGAGCGGCAGTATTACCATCTTCCGCATATGTAGGCATGGCCTCAGCCCATTTTGTGAAATAATCCATGGCTGCGATGATGTAACCATGCCCTCCAGCTGAGGTAGGATTACAATGCATGACGTCAATCCCCCATTTGGAAAAAGGGCCAATGGCAATGATGGGGTGTAGATGAGCAAGATGGGTGCGCCATTTGGGATAAAAATGTCAACAAGGAGGGCATTTCTGAACAACCTCATGACAGTCTTTGAAGACAGAAGGCCAGAAATAGCCAGCATGAAGGATTCTCTGGGCTGTATCCATCCCAGATAAATGACCGCCACATGCTCCATAGTGGTAATCATTCATCTTGTGTTCATCCTCCTCATGAGTGAGGCATCGCCAGAGAATGGAATCAATCCCATGTCTATACAAGGTATCATTCAAGATAAGGTAGTATTTTGCGTGGTGATGGATGCGGCGATGATCATCACGAGATAGATGCGGCTGAAAACACTGGGTCTGGAGATAAATTAGTAAATATCCATACCAAGGATCAGTAGTGCTAATTTGGAACAGTAATTCATCTGGAAATGAATCGTTGGGCTCAGATTCCATGGTAGCACAGGGAAGGTCACATATAAACTCAACAAAGACCAAGGATTTCTTTGATGTAGCCTTGGTAAACTCGAGTTCGAACTTCTGAAGGATGACGATCCAACGGGAATACTTGCTCCCGAGTACCTGACGAGTTAGAATGTAGTACATTGGGTTCTGGTCTACCAATACAGTGGTAGTGCGAAGCAGAATGTAGTGACGAAATTTTTGCACAGCAATGACCCTGGCCAAAGCTAGCTTCTCCACATGTGAATAATGGGTTTTAGAATCAATAAGATTCTTACTGGCGAAATAAATCACATGCTCCTGACCGTGGAGATTGTCCTGCACTAAAACCATAGCAATATACAAGAGAAAGTCCTTCGAATAATTCGGGGGGTGTATCACAGGTGAATGAGTCAGAGCGTGCTTAAGATTATCAAAGGCACATTGGGCTTGGTCATCCCAGAAGAATGGAGTGTTCTTCTTGAGGAGACGCATATAACCGTGTGTTTTCTCAGCGAAATTGCACACGAAACGATGAAGAAAGTTTTCCTTCCCCTCAAACTTTGGAGTTCAAGGATGTTGGTTGGGGCTAGTAGATTAATGATAGTGGCAATCTTCAAAGGATCGATCCAGATACCATCTTTGGATACCACAAAGCCAGGAAGACGTCCTATCTCAATGCAGAAAACACATTTATGTGGATTGAGCTGTATATTATAATGATGGCATCTCAGGAATATGTCTCTAAGATGACCAAGATGGTCCTCCCGTCACTGTGAATGAGCAAGGAGGTCATCAAGGTACAGTTCAACAATGTGTTTAATGTCATGAAACGCATAGGACATCGCACGCTGGACCGTGGCTCCAGCATTTTTCAAGCCGAAAGGTAACTTCGTATATGCAAAGATTCCCCATGGGAAAATGAATTCCATCTTATGCTGATCAGAGGGAAATATCTCAATCTGATTGTAGCCGGAGAAGCCATCCATGAATGAAAATATGACACTTCCAGCACAGTTCTCGATAATGTGATCGATATGTGGGGTAGGAAAGTTGTCCTTGAGACAATCTTTATTTAAATCCCTAAATTCGATGCAGACTTTAATGGTGCCCTGCTTTTTATTGACAGGTACAATGTTCGATACCCATTCCGTCAAAGGTACAGGATAAATAAAACCAGCTTTTAGAAGTTTCTCAATCTCAGCTTTAATAGCTGCAGCCTTCCTAGGATGGAATTGCCTAAGTTTCTGCCTGACAATTTTAGCCGTGGCATAAGTTTTAATCTCGTGGACCACAATGGAAGCATCAATCCCTGACATCTCTCCATAGAACCAGGCAAAAATATCACAGAATTCCTTAAAAAATGCCTTATATGCTTCAGATTCATCTGTGGAGCAGTTCTGCCCAACATGAACGTGCTCAATAACATCAGGCTTGGTTGATATGTCAATTGGGTTCATCTGAGTAATGTTGCAAAGGTTTCCTTCAGAATCCGTGTCTTGCAACAATATAGGACTTTGTGGAATGTTGACAATATCAGTAGGAAACAAGGATGCAAAATCATGGCTCCCGAACTGGTATTGGGGAGGAACATGGATCTATGATGGTGATCCTCCCAAATGGGCTCATCCATATTCATGATCTCTATAATGGACTCATCAGAAGGAAAATTCTTGGAGAGATAATCTATAATCGGGAGAGAAGGTTCTAACCAGTACAGTAAATGGTAAGGATCCGAAGCCACTAAATGAAGGTCATTAGTGTGATCATCGAAACAAGTTTGAATGGTGTCATACATATCTTCGTGCGGGCTCAACGAGGTGGAATCAACAACATTTTGGCCCTTGGGCTCAAAATCAAATGAGGCGATCATATGTACTGTCACGGTATCCGTGATAGGAGGAGTAGAGGGAAAAATCCCCATAAGGGATGAATCCTTCAGCATACCTACCCCAATCGACTGGTAAGGAGGAGGGGACTGACCTAACATGGGGATGTTATTAGCTATGGGAGTAGTAACATTCGGCGTATAGAAATAAAGCTGGTCAATGGTAACAATTCTCCCAAGATGCAGGAATTGGACCATTTGAAATACTGTTGAAGCAACAGCATTCATGACATAGAACCAATTCCTTCCTAAAAGGAGGTTATAATCCAAAGGGGCATCTACCACTTCTACTTTGATGGAAATGGTTTTTCCCCCTAGCTTGACCACGAGGGCTGATATGAGACCATGGGGTTGGAAACCTCATCCGTCAAAGGCTTTAAGGGTCGTAGGTGATGTAACAAGCTGGGGAGAGCCAAGAGCTTTCCAACAAGTCAGAGATAACACCAAGGTCGAAGCTCCTTCATCTAGTACCGTTCGAAAGACTTTCTTTCCCACTACTTTCGTAATGATATGAAAATAAATTTTATGTGTTAATCTAGGTTTATAGTTCTCAATGTTGAAATGGATCAAGTTAGTGTTATCCGGGTCTACAGCTCCTAATGTTGTCAACAAGTTCTTGCGTTGTGTGGGGCAAATTTGGAGTACTTCTAGGGTAGACATCGCATAAGGTTCCTGAGTGAGATCTTCAACTACATTATAAAATTGAGCAGCTCGGGCATTGGGATTAAAGACAGCCTTCCGAAGAGTACTCTTTGGTGGGCGCAAAATCATGTTGAGAGTAGGCTTCTTGATAGACAAGGTAACAGTAGACGAGGATTCCGGATAACTAGTAGAGGGAGCTTTCCCCGAAGAAGATTGATCTTCATTGTTATCTGCGGGTTTATTATAATTTTGGCTTTGAGTTTGTAGATGGATGGTATCTGAGGACATCATACAAATTTCCTCCGATGAACTAGAGTTACCCTGGCTGGACATGTGGTCTACCAGTTGTTGTTGAGAGGGAAAGGGATCCGTAACTATTGCAGGTGCAAGATTGGACTTCAGAAACTGGGAGATTTCCTCCCGATGGGGACACTCCTTTGAAAAGTGGTCACCTCTGCATAACAGACAAGGATATTTATCCTTCCTTTTCCCTTTGTCGTTGTCATTATTAGTTGATCATGGGGTCTCTGGTTGGTTTCCAGGTTTCTTATTTCGATTTTTACCTTTCTTTTTATTACTCGAGGTTTGAGTACTCTAAATAGAATTGATCTCGGTAGAAACCTTGGGAGTTGAAGGAGTAGCAGGTTGGGTTTGCTTGGCAGGTTTCGCTGTGGATGGGGACTAGATTGAGCAAACAATCCCATCAACAGGTACTTCTGCTGGTGGCTTGGTAAGGTCAATGCTAGGGCAAGGAGCTTGAGGAATCAGGTCATAAAGAGTCTCGGACTGGGAATAGACCAAGTCTAGTTGTTGAGCCCGACTAATAGCCTGCTCTTCGGTAATAGCACCGCCCATGGCCACATCTCAGGAAATAGGAGGCAACAAGGACTTAGTGAACCAATCAGCTAACAACTGATCCTAAATAGGGGCCTTGATAATCCTTCTCCACCTTCTATACTCATGAATATGATCAAAAATGTGTGCGAAGGAGTTCTGTCGCAGAGAAGTTAAAAGATCAGTGCCCGTTTCATAATGAATAGGGAGCTGAAAATGCGTAAGAAATACGGTTGCCAACGAGACAAAATCCACAAACGAATGTTGTGGGAGTTCAATGTACCACTTCGTGGCCATACCGGTCAAATTTTGCTGAAAGAGTCATAATCAAACAGAATCATCCATGAGGGAGTTTGAGGAACACCACAAATGAAAAGTCATAACATGGTTCTGTGGATCTTCACCCTGCTTCCCATCGAATTTCAAAATATCTGATGGTAACTTTACTAGAATTGGAGGCCATGAGGGATTATGTTGAATGGGATCATTAATCAACTTGGACAAATCAGGCAAGTCCAAATTTGCTAGGAAAGGTAACTGTCTATTGGGTTCCACATACTGGTAATATTGATATGGCATATAATTACCAGTAGGGCCATAGGTAAGCTGATAAACAGGTTGCTGTGAGGAAGAAGCACCAGAACATCCACCCATGGGGGGTTGATTTCAAGAATTAGGATTGCTAGGACCACTAGGGCCTCCAAAAGGAGGACCATCGGAGCCACCGGGACCACTAATACCACCAGAACCACCAGGACCACCAGGAGGCAGACCACCAGACCCTCCAGAGCCTCCAGGAGGTGGAAAACCTCTAGAGCCACTGGAACCACTAGGTGGAGGGCCACCAAACCCTCCAGAGCCATAAGGATGAAATCCACCAGGTCCCCCAGGACCACTAGAACCCCCAGGACCATAAGGAGCAAAGTTTCCATATCCTTCAGGACCATGAGGTCCCCCAGGGGGAGGACCTCCGTAAAGTGGTCCTCCCACACCTCCCGCAGTATGTATAGGTATCCCTCCCATGGCTGGAATGTAAGACCAGTTTGGTTGCCCCCATGGCGTAAAAGTGTTACTAGGGTATGGAATTCCAGCAAGATTAGATGGATGCTTACCTACAAGTATTTGATAGCCATAACCACTACAAGAATGAATGGTAACAAGTTGTGCCACCAAGGGCTGACCTAAACTAGATGGGGGATTTACCACATTAGTGTGGATGGGAGGGACAAAAACTGTAGATGTTTCTATGTTAGAGGTCTGCTCTTGACTAGGTACAACTCTGGTATCAGATAATCTAGGTCGTGCCAGGGGTTGCCCCCCGGCATTCAAGGGTACTGATGAAACAGGAATTGAAGGTTGGGCCCCATATGCAAAAGACCTAGGAGGATTTGTAATAGACATAACATAAGAGGTGAGAGGGGTGGTAATTTGAATTAGGTTGCGGGGTGTCAGCGAACGATCTATAATCGATTCGATGGGTCTCATAGATTCAGCGAGTGAACGATATCCCCTAGGAACAGATGTGGATCTTGGTAGTGATGGACCTAAGATGTTATCTATATGCTTATCAATCTCCTGTGCACGGAGGATAATAGCACAGTATTGCCTGTGTTCTTCTTCCAAGTCAGAAGAGATTGCATGGGTGCCAAATGAAGCAATGGCCTGACCTACAAGTGTTTCCCAAAATGCAGCATCAAGACCAAAATCTAGGCAAGCAACATCATCAACATGTTCTTTCATGGGAGAATGGAATGATGAATCTTCTTGAGAAGGCTATTGGACCAAGGGGGGCGAGTGTGAGGAATATGGTACTCCACTTTCCACCACCACATTATCTCCCACTTGGGAGGTGGTAACAGCTCCTTGGTCGATTTCTTCGATGGGATTTTATCTTGAAACAGGAATAAAATCAGGTGGCAAGACCCGTACTTTTCTGGACTATCTTAACTCAGCCAGTTTGTACAGTTCCTATCTAACCTAGGGTCTAAAAATCTAGAAAAAAACACACCAAAAGACTTCCCTACTCAAACTATAGGTCAAAACAAGCAGACTTAAAATGACAGGAGGAGTTCAAAAGTCAAGTCTCTCACTAGGATTATCAAGCAGGTGCCACTTGCAATATACCTCAAGGGTACATGCGTAGTAAGCTATTCAAATGTTGTTTTCGATGTATGGCTCCAAACAATATGGACAAAGGGATTTTCTCAGATAGATAAGGTACCCTAGTGGGGTCTCCCGATATACTCAAGGTACGTGGGATCTTGAATCGGTAGTAGTGTTGTCTAATGCATAACCATACACAAGGGGCCTTTCGATATACAATCGAGTACATGAAGTACCTTTCTATATACCTCAAGGGTATGTGAAAGGTCGTTCGATATACCGACGGTATGTGGAAGAACCGCGCGAGTCCCGTAATGTAATGCTGACAAAATAACGACAGCTCCTACTTTTTACAATGCCCGAACACGTCTCTAACCTATCATTTAAGTTACTACATAAATTTTAACCTATAACTACCATTAATTTTAACTTGTACAGTTAGGTGAATGCATGATGTTCTGACAGAAAAGTAAAACCATGCAATATGCTTGTGCAAATGTTCACTTTACCATTCAATATGCATACTTACAGGAGGGAAGAGAGTGTTTTTCTTTTTGTTTCACAACCAAAAATCATTCCAATCAATAGTCATGAACATCAAATCAAAGACAAGCAAACACTTTTACAAACCAAATTCTTCTTTTCAAAAGCAAATGAGAAGGGTGAGAATCTCTTTCCCTAAAAGAACAACACCAAGCACACCTATACGCCAATGCACCCTAACTTTTTAAATTTCTCAGAAACATAAGCAAATCTAACTTAAAACTACCATTTTTTTTAATTTTGATCGAGATAGTCCTATATGCATGAGAGACAAAAGATCATAAAGGTTCTGAAAGCTTGTAAAGCCAATTATAAATCCCAAATCCAACGCTCAAATATGATGTCCTAATCTAAAGCAAAACTTTTCTTTTTTGAAGGAAATAAAAAAAAGTTTACTATGCAATCAAGAGATGAAATCTAGAAGCTAATCTAGTGTTCTACTTTCATTATATGCAACGAAAACAGATTTCAATGAGCACCCTAACTTTTAGAAAACAAGAAATCCTTCTTTAAGCACAACCAACAAGCAAGAAGTGGATGAACAATCAAAAAGACTAAGCAAAATTTTGAAATTCCACTCAAGTCAATCTTAAACCATCAAAACAGCAAGCCATAGACATCAAATTCAATAACACAGGCCTGATAACAAAACTGAAAGCAATCAAAATTCCAATTTTTTGCAAAAGAAAAATGAGGACAAAGAGTTTTGGACTAATTCCTACCTGGCACCGCACTTCGTACGTGTTGTAAGAGCATTTCCAAAGCAGCACCGCTCCTCGCAAACCAAATACAAGCGATGGCACCAATTATTGCTCACTATGTTCAGGCGGTGGCACCACTCCTTATACAAAGCATGGCCGCGGTTCCCTGTAGATGGCCAAAACGAAAAAGAGAACAATGGATCATATCAGAAAAGACTAGATTGTTGATGTATTTGTAACTTCGGAATGTATTCATCTCTGTATCTTATGTCTTGTAACCCGATGTTTATTTCGGGATGTATCTATTATGTAATTGAGTCATATTGTCATGCCTTGATGCTCCGATCAGGAGGATCTATTATGTAAACAAGACATGTCAAGTCATAGTGAGTAACCCTCCGATTGTCTAAGGGTTAAAGTCCCCGCAGTTCCGGGGCACTAGGGTTATTAAACTTTCCTAGTAGAGGTCAGCCCTAGTAGGGTTTTAGTCATGCTAAGATTAGTATGAATAGAGAACTAGAATCTCTATTTATCACACAACTCATCCACACTCAAGTGTCGCACATAGTTGAGGAAGGAGAAGACACAGGGGCTAGACAACAAGAAGATTACTGTTGTCGGGATATCACTTATTGTTTTGGGATTTTCTATTTTCGTGTTGATTCTATCTCTGAGGAAGTTGCAGGGTTTTCTCCTTTATGGTTTCCTGGAGGAAAAACACTGTGTTCATTGTCTCTTGTGTTTGATTGTTGTGCTTGTTATTCTCTCAGTTAAAGATCCTAATAATGCTAGCTTAATGTTGAAAAACTAACATGGTATCAGAGCTAACCTGAGAAGAAGACACTGTGCAGCTGCGGGAACTAGGGCTTCCTAGTTTTTGGATCTTCCTCCACATATTTTCAGCAAAATTAAGGTGGAATAACTCTCCTCCTTAGTGCGCATCTTTCTATCGAAGCAGAATCCAATTCTGAGGTTTTCCAGTTTTGGACCCGACACTACTGCCGAAAATTAGGGATTTTCACAAAAGAGGAATTTTTTAGTGATCCTAGGCCTGGATTGATCTCCTCCCCAAAATAAAAGTTAGGGACAAATTTCAAGGCATTTGGGTGGATAGATCTATGGAAAAGCAAAACCCTAATTTGCTCCTGAACCAGCTCTGCAGGATTTCAGCTCAAGTTTCAAATCCAACATCTTGAACCTGGTAAGATCTAAAATCTTTTGTATTTCCATTTGAGGTTCTCTGTTAAGATGTCTCATCATACCAATCTTGATGAAAAGCTTGAGGGAGCTGATAACTTCCGATCCTGGAAGTATAGGATCTCCCTGGTCCTAGAAGAAAATGAGTTAGACTCCTACATCCATGAGGAGGTTCCAGTTCCATTGGGAGATGAGGTAAAAGCCTTACATAAGAAGAATATGGTTAGGGAAAAGAGGATCATTACTGATTCTATCAAGGATCACCTTATCCCACTGGTGTCCTCTCTCAAGACACCTAAAGCTATGTTTGATGCCCTAACCAAATTTTTTGAAGGGAAGAACATAAACCAGAAGATGACTTTGAGAAATCAACTGAAGAATGTGAAGATACAGAATGTAGAGACCATCCAGTCTTACTTCACAAGGGTTTCTCAGATCAAGGAACAATTGGAAGTAGTAGATGAAGAAGTGGAGAATGCAGAAATTGTGATGACCACCTTGAATGGTCTCCCTAGGACATGGGACTCTTTCATTCAAGGGATCTGTGCTAGAAAGAAGTTAGTCAAGTTCAGCAGACTGTGGGAGGAATGTTCTCAAGAAGAAGCTCGGATAGCATCTTGAGAAGAGAAGATGAGAAGTGAAGATTAAGCTCTCATAGTACAATCCAAGAAATCCAGATCCAGCCATCACAGAAGTAAGTACTCTCATCACATGAATAACTCTAGAAAGCCTAGAGATAGGTCTAAGTTCATTTGCTATACATGTGATGAAAAAGGACACTTTGCTAGAGATTGTCCTAAGAACAAAAGTATCTCTCACAAGAATAAGGGAAGCAAGAGAAGACATCATGCTCATGCTATAGAGGATGATGAACCATCCAAGAAGAGATCCAGATATGAAAGTGAAGATTCTTCAAGCGAGGATGAATATGTGTTGATCTAAGCTCTCACGGGAAACATTACTCATGGAAGTGATGATTGGCTTATTGATAGTGGGGCCTCCAAAAATATGACTGGATTCAAGGAATCCTTTGTGAGACTTTCAGAACATGAATCACCTCACAAGGTGAAGCTAGGAGATGACTACCAATATCCAATAAAATGTAGTGGGGAATCTTCCTATAAACTAGACTCTAGTAAGTCTCTAACAATGAAGGAAGTATTGTTTTTTCCAGGACTCAATAAGAACCTTCTCTCCATATCAGCATTGGATGTAAAAGGAATGAGGGTTGCATTCATAGATGGTCAATTCATCATGTGGCCAAGAGGAAATACTATCGATGATGTGGTAGCGATTGGTGAACAAGAAGGAGGATTGTACAAATTGAAGGGCCATCCAGAACAAGCCTTGGTCCATGACACAGTAGAGCCAAATGAACTTTGGCATAGAAGGCTTGCACATGTGCATTACAGAGCACTACCTCTTACAAGAAAAGCTGTTGAAGGTCTTCCAGAAATGCAAGCAAAATATGATGGGGTCTACAAAGGATGTGCGAAAGGAAAGAACACAAAGAAGACATTTCCAAGTAGTGAAAGCAAAGCACAAGGAATCTTGGAAATCATCCACTCCGATGTATGCGGTCCTATGTCATCAAACTCACTAAGCGTGTATGCATATTATGTTTCTTTTATTGATGATTTTTCTAGGAAGACATGGGTTTACTTCATGAAGAATATAGATGAAGTATCCAGCAAATTCAAGGAATTCAAAGCCTTGATCGAGAATCACACTGAAAAGAAGATCAAGACCTTTCGATCAGATAATGGCAGAGAATTCACTTCAAATGAATTCAAAGAGCTATGTAAAGAATCAGTGATTAAGAGGGAGTTGTCTACTCCTTATAATCCACAATAGAATGGGATTGCGGAATGGAAGAACAGAACTACCATGGAAGCTGCAAAAGCAATGCTTCATGATCAAGATCTTCCTATGCATCTTTGGGCGGAAGCTGCCATAACAACGTGTATGTATAGAATCGTACTCCACATAGAGTACTTGAGAACAAGAATCCTGAAGAACTCTTCTCCAGCAAGAAACCAGAAGTTAGCCATCTCAGAATATTCGATTGTCCTGTATACATACACTTTCCAAAAGAGAAGAGAACAAAATTAGATCCTTCAGGAAAGAAGGGTATATTTGTGGGATACTCTAAAAGCTCGAGGGCTTACAAAATATATTTCCCAGGATACAAGAATATTGGAATCAGCAGGGATGTGACATTTGATGAAGACACAGCCTACAACAAATCCAGAAAGAGACCTGCTGAAGAACCTGAAGAAGTAGAAGCACCTAGAATTCATGACACAACCATGAACGAAGAAATTCAAGAAGAAGATCAAGAATTTGAAGAACCACAAAGACCTGTAAATCCACCTCTGGAGAAGAATCCTCACAAGAGGAAACCTGCTTGGGTACAAGAACTTATCCAAGGTGTGGAAAGATATGGGGATCCAGAAGAGAATCACAGAGAAAGAAAGAGAACCAGATCCTGTTCTGGGTATGTAGCTTTACTATGTGATTTCATTGATAATGAACCTTCCAGTTATGAAGAAGCGGCAGAATGGAAAGAATGGAAGGATGCTATGATTGAAGAGTATCAGTCAATTATGAAGAATGATGTTTGGGATGATGTCCCAAGACCAAAAGAGAATTCAGTTGTAACTTCCAAATGGATCTACAAGATCAAGCATGCTGCAGATGGTAGCATTGAAAAATATAAGGCAAGATTTGTGGCTTGAGGTTTCTCTCAGAAAGAAGGAATAGATTATGAAGAAACCTTTGCACCTGTAGCCAGATACACTACCATTAGATCAGTGCTTGCTCTGGCTGTAGTGATGAAATGGAAGATACACCAGATGGATGTCAAGACTGCTTTCTTGAATGGTGTAGTGGAAGAGGAAGTGTATGTAGAACAACCACTCGGTTTTGAGACACATGACAGGGAGTCTCATGTGTGCAGATTGAAGAAAGCCTTGTACAGTTTGAAACAGGCACCCAGGACATGGTATGGCAGAATTGATAGCTTTATATCCAGTTTGGGCTTTACCAAGAGTAAAGCAGATTCCAACCTTTACTACAAGGTTGAAGATGGCAACCCAGTGATGCTTCTACTATATGTAGATGATCTATTTGTGACAGGTATGGATGGGTTGATTGCTAATACGAAGAGAAAGCTTGCTGCCAAGTTTGAGATGAAGGACTTGGGTATGATGCATTATTTCCTAGGTATGGAGGTGTGGCAAAGTGCGGATGGAATCTTCCTTACACAAGGGAAGTATGTAGTAGATATCCTGAAGAGATTTGGGATGATGGACTGCAACATTATGGCCACACCTATGGCATCGAACCTGAAGCTATTGAGTGATGCTTCATCAGAAACGGTTGATGCCATGATGTATTGTTAGATGATTGGGTCATTGATGTACCTTATGAACATGAGACCAGACATTTACTTTGCTATGAACACCTTGAGCCAGTTCTTGACAGATCTGAGAAATGTTCACTTGATTGCTGCAAAGCATATTCTGAGGTACCTGAGGGGTACAATTGATTATGGGCTCAAGTACGATGCAAATCACAAGATTAACCTGGAGGGTTATGTTGATTTAGATTGGGTAGGAAGTGCCATTGATAGGAAGAGAACTTCAGGATGTTGCTTCAGTATGGGATCAGGTGTGATCTCTTGGTTTAGCAGGAAGCAATCATGTGTGGCACTGAGTACAGCTGAAGCAGAGTATGTCACAGCTTGTTCAGCTAGTTGTGAGGCAATATGGTTGCGGAAGCTACTGTCTAATACATTTGATCTCCAGTTGGATGCTACTTGTAAACATTGTGACAACCATAGTTGCGTGAAGTTGTCAGAGAATCCAGTGTTCCATGACAAGTTGAAGCATATTGAGATCAAGTATCACTATATCAAGGATATGGTGCAGAGGGGAGCATTGAAGCTCCAGTATGTTGCAATGGAGGAATATATAGCTGATGTATTGACGAAGCCATTGGCTAGGCTGAAGTTCGAGTACTTCAGGGAGAAGCTTGGTGTTCTCTAGATCGAGGTTTCCTCTAAGAGAAAGTGATGAGACCCATAGCCATTCTCACATGGTGAGAGGATTGGTTCCTTCCATGGTTAGATGTAAGGGCTGAGCCATTCTGTCATGGTGAGAGGATTGGTTCCTTCCATGTCAGATATGAGTGCTAGACATTCTGTCGAGTAGGACAGATGTAAGGGCAACTGCCATTCTGGGAATGGAGGCACCTGGTCAGTTACTAGGAAAACTCAGTCTAGGACTGAGAAGCCATTCTGATGTGATAGAGGGATGTGTTCCCACTTGATCAGATGTAAGGGATGAACCATTATGTCATGGCTAAAGGATTAAGTTCCTCCCATGTCAGATGTGAGTGTTGGCCATTCTGATGAGTAGGTCAGATGTAAGGGCAACTTCCATTCTAGGAATGGAGGCACCTGGTCAGTTACCAGGTAGCTCAATCTCGGACTGAGGGCCATTCTGATGTGCTGATAGTATTAGTTCCTTAATGATTAGATGTGAGTGCTCGCCCTTTTGATGCGATGTGTTTACACATGGTCGAATGTAAGTGCAAATCCTTTCCGACAAGATGAGGTTGGATATAAGTGTTGAGCCATTCTGGCGTGATGTGTTTACACATGGTCAGATGTGATTGTTGTGCCTTTCCGGCAAGATGGGGTTGGATGTAAGTGTAGTGGCTTTCTGACAAGATGAGGTTGGATGTAAGTGCAGAGCCTTTTTGATGCGATGTGTTTACACATCATCGAATATAAATGCTGATCCTTTCTAACAAGATGAGGTCAGATGTGAGTGTTGGGCCTTTCTAACAAGATGAGGTCAGATGTGAGTGTTGGGTGTCATGTCCCCGGTTTCGACCCCATTTGCATGATGTATGTAATGCAAATAATCATGGTGAGGAGCTAAAGGAAAAGGCCCCACCATCGATTTTGTTGTGTATGTTTCGGCAATAGAGGTAATTGCTGATGGTATGTCGTGCTATCCAGCACATTCTAATTCGGCATCATGTAAACCCGCACATCAATTAAAATAAACCCCAACCAGCTACGGCAGTGCAACGTTGAATGAAAAGGGCATGGTTCCAAAGGATAAGGGGTGGAGGATGTCAAACCTTGGTTATGGGGGAAAAACCCATGTTTTATTACCTTCTTGTTTTGCCACCTTTGTTGTTTGTCACCTTTTTGTCTCACCCAACCTTGTCAACCTCTTTAATGCTTCAGAGCTGGTGGTTGAGGAGATATGGCTGAGTGGTTGAGGGCAGTTATTGCCTTTGGGAGTGGGGTGGCAGGGCTGTCAGCTCCATACCCACATCCACACTCCACCCACGTTGCCCATTCTTCACCCTCACACACTCTCCCTGGTCAGTTCACTCACTCACCACGATTTTTGGTCTGTCTTCTCCTCACGCAGAGGCTCTTGGCAGTTTTGGGTCTCACGCAGATGTTCTTCCGCTCTACGAGTTGCTGAGCACCCACGAATTGCAAATTCGCATCCTCTCTATTTGCTGGGCATTCTCACGCAGAGAATTCTTTTCCCGTTTTTGGTCTCACGCACAGAAGTTTCTGGGTTTTACCCACGTAGTTTATTTCCCCACGGATTTGCAGAGGATGTGGTCGTATCCCTTGCCCACCAGCTGATTTTGGGTTTTGCATTGTTGCTCATGCTCACCCAAGGGCTGGGAGACTGTAATTTCTTCCCCAGCGTGGTCTGTATATGTTTTCTTGGTGGTTTCGTTGCCCAGGAGAGACTGTGTTTTCCCGCGATTGTGGCTGTGATCATTGTGGTCTTCCTTACATGCTAGGAGCTGTTGTGAATTTGCCTGAGAGTCATTTTGGCCACGATAGGGCCAATAATGACTCAGAATTCGTTTTCTCTATTTAAGCTATGACAACTAAGTAATTTCCTGAGTGTAATGGTTAGTCTTCGAACTGTGCTGGCTTGGCTTGTCTGTTGAAAGCCTGTGAAACCCAGCGGTGTTGGTTTGGCTGTTTTGTGTCCCCTTGGCTATGTGCAAGCCTGCAATTGACCCTTATCCTGAAGGAATCATGCCCAGCTCGGGGGTGGCAGTGTTGCTGAGAGATAGATGAGCAAGCGGGCCTATGGTTGGGTGGAACGTTGCAGCGACGTAGCTGGTTGCGGGTGAATTCTTCATCAAGAGATAAGTGTTGTTGGTTACTGCATCTCTGTAATTTATAGTGATGATTAATGCTGGAAATGTCTATGTTTGCTTCCGCTGATTGTTTGAAGGACTGTGCATCCTTGTATGATGAATTATGCCTATTGTTTAGGCTTTTGTTTTAAGCATTTGATTTCTGTCAATGTTCATGGGGCAATTGCCCGGTTGTATTTGATGTGCTCGTCGCGTCCTCTTCGCCGGGTGAGGGACGGGGACGTGACATTGGGCATGCCTTTCTGACAAGATGTGGTTAGATGTAAGAGCTAGGCAGGCCATTCTGACTTAAGTGTCAAATATAAGTGCTCATGAATACCTACATGAAGGGTAGGCCTACAGGATTGACTCTGTAGAACTTCTTGTGATGAGAAGAATTGAGACAGCACCATTATGAGATAACAGATGATGATCCAGATGAGATGATCTAGACTTGATGACGATCCAAACTCGATGATCCAGATCAAGTGATCTAGATGAGATGATCCAGACTTGATGATGATCCAGCAATGATGAGCCAGTAGTCATGGTGATGTAGATCCCGTGATAAAGAGAAAGAAGATGACTTGAAGACTCAAAGACGAAGAATACTTGAAGAAGAAGATGAATCGAATACTTGAAGACAAAGAAGACTTGAAGATGACAAGATGATCTAGTTGATGCAAAGAAGAATACCAGTGCTGAAAATTGTGTCGAAAGAATACCTTCCTACTTAAGAGGGATTGTTGATGTATTTGTAACTTCAGAATGTATTCATCTATGTATCTTATGTCTTGTAACCCAATGTTTATTATGGGATGTATATATTATGTAATTGAGTCATATTGTCATGCCCCGATGCTCCGATCGGGAGGATCTATTATGTAAACAATTCATGTCAAGTCATAGTGAGTAACCCTCCAATTGTCTAAGGGTTAAAGTCCCTACAATTTCGGGGCACTAGGGTTATTAGACTCTCCTAGTAGAGGTCGGCCCTAGTAGGGTTTTAGTCATGCCGGGATTAGTATAAATAGAGAACTGGAATCTCTATTTATCACACAACTCATCCACACTCAAGTGTAGCGCATAGTTGAGGAAGGAGAAGACATTGGGGCTATACAAGAAGAAGATTACTGATGTCGGGATATCACTTACTATTTTGGGCTTTTATATTTTGGTGTTGATTCTATCTCTGAGGAAGTTGTGGGGTTTTCTCCTTGATGTTTCCCCGAGGAAAAACACTGTGTTCATTGTCTCTTGTGCTCGATTGATGTGCTTGTTATTCTCTCAGTTAAAGATCCTAATAATGCTAGCTTAATGTTGAAAAAGTAACGTATATCAAGGAAAATACTATCGAATTGAATGTGGTAACAGAGCATAAAAGACTGAAATGACTCAGATCTGAACAGATCTAGAAATTTCAAACCCAAATAATACAAATCAGAAAGTAGATCTGACATAAAAGAGTTGAAAAAAACGGAGCCTGGATTTAGACAAGAGTTGCAGACTAAGGAAGATCAAAACAATTGAATATCTGTCCCCAGTGGAGTCGCCAGATTTGTTACCCGGAATATTTCACCTCCTGCGGACAGCCAGGTGTTCCGCTGGTCTAAAAGGTTCAAATCTAGAACAAATAGATCACAGAGGCTGATAACTCTCCCTAGACGCTATAGATATATGGTATACACGGCTTTGATAGTCCACCTGTGTACCTGCAATCAAGCTCAACATGAAACAAATCAAAGAAACCAAAATATGATCTACTGATCTATGCTAGTGACTAAGGAATCTAGCAATATATATCTGAAATCAAACATCAACAATATATATGGGACAAAAAATCAACTTGCATTAGATATATGAAGAAGTTTACAGCCAATCCTTAGTGTTGGCATGCATCTCCATGAAACCAGCTCTTCATCCCCATAAGCTACGACTCTAGCTCTCTATGCTCTCTCCAAATGATCTTGGGCCAAGAATCAATCCAACAGCATAACGATACCTTCAATGTTCTCCCCTCAACCATGGCTATGAGCTCATATTTATAGGGCTTTAATGGATAGAGATGGTTGAGAAATTAGTGGGTGAGGTGGCCTCTAAGATCCTAGGATGAGGGATCTCAAGCTCAACCAACCCACAATAATAGGGTAAGGTAGTACATGAGGCTTGTCATCTAGAACCCTCGAGAAACTTCTCTTTTTCCCTTTTTACCCAGGGTACCATGCTTCTCCTTCTATGACAGAACGGTTCTGGTAATAACTGCCTATGGACCAATGGTAACAAGCGATGGCACCGCTTATGGAACACAGATGATGGGCGGTGCGAGTAGGGGTACCGCTCCTGGATAACGGGGCATGCGCGGTGCAGGGAATTTGTATGACAGATTGATAAAAAAAACCATTTAGTTTCCACTCCAGAAGCTGGGATTCAGGGCAAGTAGGTATGTCAAATGTCTTATCACATGATGGTGATAGGATTTTGGTATAACACCTATCCCTAGGGAGCAAGATTATCATTTATCAATGAGTAATGTATTTTTCTCATGCATTAAGAAAAATCACAGATAGTTGTTACTCCTTTCAAAACACATGAACATTTATAGATATATGAACAACCAGATAGCTAATTGTTTATGAACAGCATTCATTACTCATAGTGGAAATTTAATAGAATAAACTAGAGTGCATTCATAACAAGAACATAGTTTCAAAGAGTTAGAACGATCTCACAGTTTGTGGATAACAGCTAAAAATGAAATAGTTCACATTCAACAAATCCATTGCACGGTATTTGAAACCTTCCACAAAGATTTCTCCAACAGGAAACTTGTAATTTCTTTATGCAAAAGGAAATAGTTCTTCCTACATCATACTCTCACAAATCTATCTGGGAAAAAGTTCCTCTCTACATCTAACTCTCCTATACTTGTACAAAAAAGCAAAACTTTTGGGCTACCCCCAAATGACTCTTGGGCTTCCCAACGTTTCAATCCAAAATCTTGTCCTATAGTGAGTGCTCATACATTATACAATATATTACATTTAAAACAAAATTTAATAAAGCACTTTGATGAACTTTTTCCACGCTTGGGCCTCTACTGCTATGCTTTCAAAATCTGAAGGTTCAAGAAAACGGATGTTTATTTCATATTTTGCAACCTGATTCTTAACCACCTCAATTCTTACTGGACCCAAACATAGCTGATCTTCAAGTAAATGGATGCTGACTACTGAATGAGCTGCTGCATTCTTCAGGATCTACTCATCTAAATCTTTGACTTGTTGTACCTTATGCTCATCCTCTTGGTACCTACTCTGTAGTATATCTGTGAATATCTCTTGCTCTGGTATTGCATCCAGTATTTGTTCAGTAGCAACTTGGCATCTGTTGTAGGTGACCAGCACCCTTCTGCAGTATTCAGTACAGGCTCCTCTCATTTTCTTCACAGTCTTCTTGAATTCCTCTGCAGTATTTATTGCAAATTCCAATAAGTTGTAATCATGCTTTAAGCTATTTTGATCTTTAGCAGGTATTTCTATAGGGGTTTCTTCGTTTGTTTCTAGCCAGACTATTCTTCCTATCAGGACTTCCAAAATATCCTGAGATCTATCTACAAAATACGAAGTAGTGTCCAGGATTTCTTCCAACTTGCTATCTATCTGTAAGATCTTACACCTTTCTTCTCCAATAGACATTTGCAGCTGGTGCATTCTTCTTCTTAATTCTTTAACCAACTCTCAGCCTCTTGTGCTAGCCTCCTAGAATCCTCTTCCCTCTTCTTGGCTTCCTCTTCTTTAGCTTTCTTTTGTGCTATTTTTCCTTTACCGTCCACAATGGCGATCTTCTACTTAAATCTTTTCTTCAATGCAGTCATATTCCTTGCATTCCTGAATATTTCTTCATCCTTGTCCCAGAAATTTGTATATTCAAAATGAACATTTGCTTCTTTACAATGTTATACAACCTTATTTCGGGAGTCATTCCTATGGAAGCTCATCTCCCCAAAACGAAAATGCTCCAACTCTTGTACAAACTCAGCAGTTAGTTTGAACTTTGAAAAATTGTAACTTCCTAGCCGAAAAGGTATGGCGGGATAGGCTTCCTTCTTATGTTCAAACAAGAAGCTTCCTACACCATCTAGATAAGCTTGCCTAACTGCTTCTTTACGCACCACATAATCAGTGGCATACTTAGGGAGTAAATAAGGTGCCCTAGAGAAACCATACATTCTAATGTACATCCCCTCTTCCATCAAATAATAGCTCCCATGTTCCTCAATGACTTTGAATGCCTCCTCGGACATACAGTTGCATTCTGTCAGGAAGATTAAAGTGTACAAAGGCATAATGAAATGTTCGCATATCTCTTTATAGTGGCTATAATATTTGTGTGCCCAAAATAGTTTGTATGTAGTGTACACAGGGGTTCTATCCCTATCCCAATTGCACCTTAAGGCTAGAAATGGCTGGGTACATAATATACAGTCCACTAAGATGGAGCTCATATAGAACTCAAACTACTTCTAGGACACCCCTCCCAAAGCTGAAGATATACAGGCTGAGAGGCTGTTAGATACTATGTTCGCCCAGTTAAATATGGTCCCCTGAGTAGCAACATAAAAAATAATGGGTATCCATCCCAACTTGAAAATTTTACCATGAGCTCTCCCGAACACTCTTATCAGCATCAGTTCTATAAACCTATAAGGATTCTGGAGAGTGGTTGTATCATACTCACCTGATGGCCCGGTTTGAAAGTTCTTTCGAGGTATCATTATTCTCTTCACTGTTTCAACTAGGTCCAAATTTATCTCCTTCGGCCAACTTTCAGTTAAGTATGCTTGAGCAAGAGGTAGGTGATATGCCAGTGAGACATAACCATGACTGTATGCAGCATAGCCCTGTTTGGTAGTATTTTCTAAGATCATCGTGGTCACATCTGCCATAGGTAGGATTCGGCCAATCACTTCAGAGCATGGGAATAGCTCAGGTCTAGTGGCTACCTTCATCAAAGCATATTTCTCGATGTTGGCATATATGGTTAGTTCTTCAAATCTTGCATCAGGCACCTCCTAATTTGAAATCATCTGATATATCTCACCCCACTTGTAATCTAGATCTACCCCTATAGTAGCTCCGGTATCTTCGTAGATGTATTCTACCTTAGTAATGATTTCCACATCTGGTTCTCCCTCAGCAACATGAGCCTTCTTATTTTGTATTTTAGACATATCCCCTTTGAATAAGTTGCCCTATCATAGACCAAACATGCTCTTAGGCTATTGGAGATTTCAATCAGTGTTCTAAGAATGAAGAAAAACTGTATAAAAACATTTACCTCCTCCATATGCATTTTCAACAGATAAACTATCAGAAAATTAATGCATAATAGAAAATAACCGGCAAGAATAACTTATGCAAGCTAGGTCTGAAAATTTCTAAGTCTGTTTGCAGCTAAGACAAGATCCAGATAGCACATACATCGTTTAAACCGAAATGCATTCTAAATCTTTACCAAAACTAAAAAACCCCTATCAGTGAGGCTAGTCTTCTAAAGTGTGGCCCTATCCAAAAATTCCAGTCTAACCGAAAATCAAACCCTCCGGCATCCCAGAAAAATAAGGTAAACCCATGACGACAAGAGAACCGAAACTCCCTCCCCAGATGGCCATAAGCAAACCCACAAAAAACGGTGCAGACAGCATAACGCTTGTCTACACCAGCTACCTAAACTTTCGGACCAGGATCGAGTTTTCATAATGCCTTGAAAACAAACTCAAGAAAACAAACCCCCCACTGTAAATGCTATGAAACTGACCAATACTTCACGCCGTAATCATACTTAGATGACCAACTACCAAACGGCAGGAAAAACCCAAATAGGGGAAAACCCTAGTTCCCAAAACAACTAGTAAACTCAAGAGAAATGAGAAACCATGGTTGGCCTACCTGGCAAGCAAACTGCAGTTGGTGGGATGGTCTGAAAAATCCATGGCAGCACTTCAAACGAACGAAATCCCGACAGCTAAGCACAGATGCACAGTTCGACAGGGACAGAGCAAGCGCAAGTTCAAAACAGTAACAATAAAATAATACCCCATCCCAATATATAGACCTCCGGTGAAAAATGTCGGGGTTAAAAAATCTTCATCGATGCGTTGAATAACTAAGCATCATGTGATTAGTTCATAAAGGCACCGCAATGACGAGAGCCATATAGTCTAAGGGTTCAGTGGCAAAATAAAACATCAACGAAATAAACTCTAAAAAACTGCAGCATCGGACCTCGAAACCATTACAGTATTGGATGAATAGTTCAATGAGGAGCTGTAACGGTGGAAATCACATGGACTAAGGGTTCCATAGCAATAGAAAACATCAGCAAAAAATCAGAACAAACCATCGACGAACGGAAAACTCGAAGGACCGTGAATCGACGAAGAAAAGGACTAGGCTTCCAATCAAATTTCAAACACAATCCCGATAGCGAAAGAAAGCAAATCATTTAAAAACAAAAAACCCGTGGAATCGGCAAATATATGGGATTTATTTGGGGTGCTTGCAATCTGCCATCCGAAATGGTGGCAACGCATAGGACTAAAGCTTTGATAGTGATAAAATAGAAAATGCTGGCAGTCAAAAGTTTTGAAAAAATAAACAAAGGAGATGAAAACATCGGTGAAAAACATGACTGTCCATCGGGACATTCATAATTTAGCTTCTGCAATGGTAGCTGCGTAGAGTACTATGGCCCTGATTCATTTTTCAATAAACTTCTGACAGCGAAAAGGAAATTATCTACAAACCAAAAATTCAAGTTCAAACCAAAAGCATCAGCAGACAAAAGACAGTCATTCAACTTCCGAAAATGCTAAACACTTAACCTCAATCCATCCTCAAAAGATCCAAACTTGTAGCAGAGGAACAACAAAGTTCAGCAATCCCAAACAAATCAAGGCAAGATAAAATTGAAAGGAGGGTCCAAAATTTTAAAAAATTTGGGAAAGCACTCCAGGGGGCAAAGCACATGATATGAGATTCCCTCATATCAGAGGCCACCAAGTTAAGGTCCTACCTGGATTACATTTTGGAAAAAGAAAGGTTCATATAGGAAGCCAAACAAAGTGTTAAAGTCAAAGAGAAGCTAAATAATAAACCTATTGACCATGCTAAAAGTGCTATAGAGTTTCTAAATGGACTCACAGAAGAGGAAACTAGAAAGGCTCACATAAGGGACAGAATTTATGTCATCACTTGGGCCAGGAAGGTGGTAAATCAATACCATAATTTATAAGTTGTTGAGTCCAAGATTGATATCATGATGCATGAAATCAAAGTGTTTGTTGAAATGTTTGACCCCCTGGTAAAAATGGGATTGCCATTCTTTTGGTAGGAAAAGGGTGGCATGTGGACACAAGAGGAATACCATGACCTATTGATTCAATGAAGGACAGACCATTCCAAATTTGTAGACATGCAACATGCTTTGTTAGGAAAGACCATTGTTGATAAGTTGGGATATGATTTTGAGATAGTATTCACCTTCAGAGCCATGTGTGCATGGCTACCATAATTTTCATACAAGGAGCACATGGAGATGGGGGTGCTGTCGAAGGAAACGTCCACTCTGGAATTTTCTACCATGGATTATTGGAAAGCGGTTGAGACATTTGGAAGGACCAATTACACTCTACATGCTCAACAATGATGGACACTATGTGAAGGAACCAGTCAGGACGAATCAACATAAAAACCTTCCGAGGTTCTCTGAAACATCATTTTCAATCAAGCGAGCCTACATCCTAGTCATCACATTGCCAATTTTTATCCAGTGTGTCTGTTACCCCATATTTCCTGTTCTATGTGTAAATCATGGAGAATCAACCACTTTAGGAGGTTGTTAGGATATACGACGATGATTTAGATTTGATTCCAAATTTTGGTAACTGAATTAGGCTCTGTTTCGAGGTTGGTCTCATGATCCCTTAGCACTATAAATGTAACCTCTATGGAGGAGTAATGAGGGGGGGGGTCGACTTTATTTTTTTGAAGCCTCTATGCTTAGATTGTATCTCTACAAACTTTATTGGAAGTGATAATGAAAAAATGTTTCTCTGAGTTTATAAGATTTATCATGATGTTCATGTTCAGTTTGTGTTTCATGTTTGCATCATTTCCATATGTGTAAATTACTGTTAATGATTTCTAGTTGTATGTAGGGAATTCGTTTTATTAAGAGCTCCTTTCATCAAATATATCATTTGTAATGTGCCTGTGATGATTGTTGTGGAATTCATCCTTGTTAGATGCTCCATATATGTCATTTCCCTTATTTGTTGTTTTGCTAAAGGTGTTTTCATGGGATTCATTTGTATATAGGTTCCCCTTGATGCACTGGAATTTTTCTCCTTTCTTCTGGCACCACTTGAAGATATTTGGATGAATACTACACTTACTTTGCCTCAGATTACATGGGAAAACCATTGTTCATTATTTGTTGTAATATCCACTACAACAAATTTGACATTTAGGGGCGGTTATCTTCTGCCTCCAAAAGTCACTTTTAGAGGTGGTTTTGTATTTGGTGGTGGTCTTTACAAAACTACCCCTAATAGTACCGATGCTAAAAATTTTGATTTTTAGGGGTGGTTATGGAAGAAATCAAACCTCCACCAAAAGTGACTTTTAGGGGTGGTTTGAAACTGCCCCCAAAAGTGACTGGTGTTTTTGATATTGTAGGTGGTCTTTATGAAACCGCCCCTAATTGGACCGACGTCAAAAGTTTTTCCTTTTAGGGGCAGTTTTGGAAGAGATCAAAACCGTCCCTAAAATTGACTTTTAGGGGCGGTTCTAAACCCCCCAAAAAGTGATTTGGGGGTGTTTTTAGCTTTGGAGGAGGTCGTTACAAAACCTCCCCGAATAGCACCGACTCTAAAAGTTTTGAACTTTTGGGGTAGCCCTAGAAGAGATCAAAACCGCCCCTAAAAGTGACTTTTGGGGGCAATTCTAAACCCCACACAAAAGTCACTATTAAGGGAAGATATAAACCCCCCTCATAGGTACCTATAGGGGAATTCCAAAACCGCCCTTAGAAGTCTCTATTATAAAACTGTGGGAGCGGTTTTAAACCCCCCTCATAGGTACATACGAAATCAGTTCAAAACCCCCCTCGTAGGTACATATGGAATCGGTTCAAAACCCCCCTCGTAGGTACCTACAAAGGCAGTTTGAAACCCCCCCTCAAATGCTTTACAAACCTTTCAAGGCGGTTATGAACCCCCCTCATAGGGACATATGAAGTCATTTTAGAACACCCCTCGTAGCCATAATTTAAAACATCAATATTGTAATATCATTAGGGAATTGAGGAATTGAACCTGGAAACCTCCTTCTTTTAAAGCAGGAGCTCTACCATTGAGTTAGAACCCTTTAAGAATTGGGGAAAGGGGAAATATTAACACTAAGATTGCATATTTTGTAATTCTAAGAAAAGATAATAATCCCAACATTGTTTCTGACTCAAAAGACCTAAGAAAGTAGTTTGAATGGCTCTGACCTTATAATTTGGTTGAACTTGAAAGGTTTCGTATGCAACATTGATTGACTAAAGAAAATTTCAATATAGAAACATTTTGTAGGATAAAGTTGGCAATCGAGTTTATACACATACCCTAGAAGTGAACATCATACAAAAATTTCAAGTATTTATGGATAAGAACAAGCATCTTTTCTAATGGTTGCTTGATGGATCCATGTAAGAGTAGTCTTATCTTAAAATTTATGTCAGTAGATCAATGGGCTCTTCAATTATATCATATTTAGACCCAACTCAATCTAGTATAGTGATATAAAAAAACATTCAACTACACTATGGAGAAATACAAAGATTATAAATTGCATAGCACGGATAAATCTATAATCTTTTCTAAGATAAACAGCTCATAATAATGCATTTGTAGATATAGAATACATGCAACTGATATAATCATGAATGAACACCACCATCAATCAAAAGGCCAATGAAATGAAGTGTGCCATTTTCAAAGCACTCCTTAATGTATCTAAACCCTTCTCTCTCATAGGTTTTGCTAGAGGTAAGAACATAATCCACTAATTTTGCTCTGCACCCAAAGTAAAAATCAAAGTCAATATGTTTTCCATTCTAAAAGATGTAGCACAATTAAATAGTAGAAATATCCTTTCAATTACCATTTATACAATTATAAAGTACATATTATACAAATATCATATGATATCACCCCAATTTGTAAGGTGGTCAATGAATTAACTATTACACAACCATGATTTGAAGAAAATGTTAATGCTTATCAAATCTTAATGCAGGGAAAAATACCCAATGTATAGGATTCTCATAAGTCACTCTGAATGCAAAAATGATCCACATGCAAGATATTCCTTCTTCACTCTAATCCTTGACAAATTCATTAATAATTTTCACAAAGCAAAAAATCCATAGCAAGAAAAAATGAAGTGAGTTGCTTGTTTACCTTACTAGAAAATAACAGATTTCAAGCATAGTAAGTCATAGAGGATAGTAGAGTCGAATAAGGACTTTGTTATTTCTTTGAAGGTTCTGGAAAATAGAGTAAGAGTTTTATTTAATCCAGATGATTCATTTAGATGGATTAATTAGCTTTAGATTACAGAGCTTGTTAGCTCGTAGAATCTTTTAGGTAGCTTATTGGAGCTTAGTTAGCTTGAGGAAGGTTTGATCTGTTAACACTATTTTTGTCCCACACTAATGATTGGAGGGATAAGGTATGCCAAAATTTGCAGTGAGACACCTTGGATAATACCAAAATTCCCAGTAAACTTCCCCTCTGTCCGTCTCTTAAGCTTTAAAAATATGTGAAGGAAGGGCAATCAAGTCCTAAATTATGTAAGAAATATCATACACATATTGGCCAAAGCTACGGGGAAGGAGATATTCTCTCAACGGTGGTGATCTGGAGGCAAGCCAAATCAATCGTTGTAGTATGTTTTTGTAGATGTAATATGCATGGACCAAATCACTTTTGTATTTTCATAGAACAGGTTAAGACAACCGCATTTTTCAAGGGTCGAGATCGACCAAAGGCTAGATCAACGGAGAGGGTCAATTCCGCTAAATCAAAGTGCTTGTGAAGTTTTCAGTCTCTAAATCCACGAAATGGGTTAAATAGGGGAAATTTTTGATGGCATAGATCGAGTCAGGGAAATATCGACAACTAGAAGTGCCTCCGCTAATTGGACACGCATGGAGTAAATCACCTTTAGTATTCACGAAATGTAACACAATCGTTACACTTGGACAATGGAGATTGGAGACATTTTGAATCGAAGGGCTAGAAATGATTGGGATCATTGAACCGGAGACGAAGGATGCGGTTTGCCGTACGATCCGCTCATTCCCAAGAGCCGTTGTCGATGTGATATTTTTGGGTATGTATGCAAAGGGTCGAAATGACAAGAAATCAAATATCCAGATGCCATTGGAGCGGATCTATGGATAAAAAAATCACTCCCTAGAATCTTAAAATTTTACTACATTAAGCGTATGATAGCCAGAAAGGTATCATAATGATTGAACGACAAAAGACAAGTATGGATTCCACATGAAGAGGGAGACACAGTGAACAAGAATATTCTGATACTGTCTTCAGGAAGGGAAGATGGATGTAGGATGTCTATCCCATGTTCCCTGAGCCAAATTGAGGTATGATCAAGACTGAAGTCAGAAGTAATTTCCATGGCTGATAGTATGGTGCCATAGTAGCAACGGTGGCGTGACTAATATCTCATCATAAGGACTAGATACCAAACCCACATGACCATGTGTGCTGTCATCGTGCTACTTGATGATGGCACATGTGAGGGTGTTTATGGGGCCATCGTTGAGTTCTATCTCCCAACTCTTTATAAACGCCACTTTTAGATCCATTTGAAGACATAGACTGGGTGAATGTTGAATATAGGTTAGGATGGTTAAATATTAGTCTGATGAGAATCCTGAGAGTCTTAAAGAAAGTTTGTAATGACTGCCTCATTTGAGAAGCTTCTTTATCAAGGTGTTCTTTTAGTTGTGGAGCCTTGGCCAGGAATTCCATTGCTCTTAAGTTTTCATGCTAGGGGAACTCCAACCATCATGGTAAGGATGTTCATTACATTAGAAGAGTTTTTCAATGCCAATGAGGTCGAGGAAAAGATTTTCATCACATTAGATGTACCTCCCGAGGGTAGTGAGGGCATTTTTGTCCTAATAAAATATAACACCCCCATGGGAGTTGTGCCTGGAATTTCCTGTCCAATGGGTATCCCTCCAAAACCTCCAGACGTGGTTGCTGACTCCATAATATCAGCACTTGGTGACCATTTCTAGAGGCAGTTGGACCAAATTTTTAGATAGGAGGAGAGGAGGTTGAAGTCCTTCACCATCATCTTTGTGAATTCCACTTGCCAAATTTATCTGGGGTGATGACGAATCCATGGAGGTGGCACATCATATTACCTGTAAAAGGATGCTCCTCCTAGGTGAAAAGAAGCACAAGAATGAAAAACCTCCTCAAGGACTTGTTACTATCAAAATCAATGTGGTACTTCCCCAAGTCCCCGCAAATAACAGTGCTACCAGGAGAGGAAGGGATAGGGTGCAGAGATGAACACAGAAGGAACACAAACCTTCTTTCTAAATGTGAACATAGGAAGAACGGTACCATTGAGCACATAATGAACACAAATGTCCAAGAAAGGAAAAGACACGTTGCATATCCAAGAGGTGAAGAAATAACCCAAACCGAGTTAGAAACCAGCTGCCACAGACGTCATGAGCCATCATTTTCAAGACAAGTGAGCCTGAATCTGAAGACATTTCACTACTGTTTAATACTAGCATGTGCATCGCTCCATAATGTTTTGTTTTGTATTTGTGAATCATGGTGAATGTTCCACGTCCGAGGTTGTTAAGTTTTTTTTTATCGAGATTGTAACTAACTTTTGGCTTTGTTTTGAAGTTAGTCTCAGGGGTGAGAAGCACTATAAATTTTACTCTCCGCTAAGGGAGAAAGGGGTTGGTTGGAACCTGTAATATTTTGGTTCTTATGTAATTTTGATTTGCTTTAATACAAGAAACAGAGTCAAATTCCGGCCTTTGAATGCAAGAATTCCTATGTATTTCTCAGTTACAGTCTGTAATATTTTTCCCTTATGTGCATGTATTTCCTATTATTTTTTCTGCTATGTTTTCTTCATGTCTTTAACTAGTGTATAATGGTTTGGAATTCATATTCTTATGTTTTGTCCATTTTTTTGGACATCCACCAAATGTTTCTTCCAAATTCGGTGTAGAATTCATCTCTTCGGTGCTCTAAATTGATGTAATTTCATCGTTCTTTGTGTCCCACTAGACCCAAAACACATCTACCGTAACCGAACTACTACCTTGCTCTTGCAAACATTTCTTGTGCAAACTTCTCTGTGTTTTTCGGCATTTGTGACTTCATAGCCCAATACATATTTACCTTGTTTCAACCGCCAACATTTGAATTCTATTATGTGACAATATATCTGTCCTTGATAAATATCTTGCAAGATATCCCTCTATGGAAATGGGGAATCCATCTCCCTTTCCTAAAGTGGTTATGTTGTTACCTCAGGGTCCACCCTTCCGCAACCTTTGGGTGCAATTGTGAGTGCTAAAAATGAAGAAATCAACACGTTATAATCAATGAAATGACAATAAGATATCTAATTGACAAATTCATTGTGGTGATAACTTACAAATATGCATTAGAGAATGATACAAATTGCCATTATATTAATTTCCATTGTGAAGACCTGCATATATCATGACAAAATGGTATGTTTATATACTCCATTGATAGAAATGTAAAAAAGGCATAAAATATATGAAATTGTAAAATACGAAATGAAAATACATGAATGAGCTTCTCAGCTTGGTTTCAATAATATCTTATTCTCTACTAAACAGGGCCAACCACGTGAAGGTTGAAGCTCATATGGCCCCTCACCCGCTCACATCACTCTCAATTCCCCACACCCAATATATCTACTGTAAAAATAAATGAAAGTTACATAATAGAATAAAACAGATAAGATACATGCATAAACAATAGCAGAACAAAAAATATATTCATGAAAGGTAAATCCAAGTAATAATCTAAGATATAAATTTTCACAGATACAACTTAAATGAGAACTAATAAATAAATCATGCATGTTACTTAATGAACAAGATCCAACAATGTGCCTTCACAATCTTGTCGAACATAATCCATGCCACCATCACCTATAGCTTCATCCTCTTTGCATTTCGTCCCTTCAAAATCTGCAACACTTGATAAATATGCATACTCCAATTCATATCCATTACAATTTCTTGGTCCCTTCAGAGGGCATGTCAAAACTACACACCAGCCATTCTCTACCGAATATTGTACATAAAATACCTTACTCGCTTTTGATGCTAGAATAAATGGATCATCTTGCACTCTATCCTTACTTAAGCATATCTTCATATTCACCATGGTGAAACGAAGTTCATCAACTTTCATTACATTCTTCTTGTGTACATCTATCCAATCACATTTGAACAATGGATACTTCACCAAATAGTAGTCCAATAACATTATTTCTTGAATCACTCCATAATATGTTATCATTTGATGTATAGGGATTTTATCCCTTGCACTTGATCTCATTAATGTTTGTGCATCTATGCACACACCACTATTTTTGGGTGGACCTGACATTTTATATGCTTTTAACATGAAATATACACCCATTGATTAAGTAGACATCATACTTAGTTGCATATGTCCTTGGGCCACGTGCCAACCATTTAAGGGTATCGAAAATATTTTCTTTTCCTTCCACCTATAAATTTTTAAATGTCGTTGCAAAACCATTGAATTTCAAAATATCACATTCATCCATCATAATATTCTTGATCAATGAAGTTCAATTAAATATAATATGAAGAACATATCATTACCTATTTTTTTAACCAATCACTAAATTGTTGGTTGTGGAGCTTTTTTAGTAAGACTTCATCTTTTTGGGCTTGGATGTTACTACTGGCGATTTTTGTCAAGTGAATCCTATTTTCAAGTAATGTGAATAAACAATTTATGAAAATATTGTGATATATTATAATAAAAAATGATTTCATAAGGATGTGCTTATTACTTACTCTATCCAAGGTTGAATTTCATCTATGTTGTGCAAGACCCATCTGCAGGTTTGTAACAAACTAGTTTTATCTAATTCAATAGAAGTTCCACTAGTTAAGGCCTTCCCAGGTTGTCCAGCCTCTCCTTCTTCATCATCCCAAGCTTCTTTTCTACTAGGAATGCTATGAATATATTCCATATTTTCAACATATCCAACACAAAATTTTATGATTCCTCCACTGTTTAGTTTTTAGCTATGCAACCTGTTTGTGCCAGAAACTGTTTCTAAGGCTAAGGAAACATGCTAACACAATCTCAAGAATAAATTCAATTCAAACTAGGGTTTAGGGTTTTTGTTTTAAA
>LPNX011182416.1:133574-168513 GCA_001517045.1 Pseudotsuga menziesii | reverse complement strand
GGTCCTCCTCAGTGAAGGTCCCTCTTAAACAGAATGATGGATGGACCTACATAGATATTGATGATCAATTTATATTACTACAAGTATAAAAACACAGTTAAGTAAAGCTGCTAAAATATTATGGAAAATACTATATTTTACTACATTTCTTACAAGGCCAAGTTTGATCTATTAATAGTACAAAGAATATATTTTAACTAAAAATAATAATAATAACTAGTTTATAACCACACATAATATATATATATATATATATATATGATTTTGAGAAAACTATTATCCTATAAATTAACTTTAATAACTAATATCATAGTTATTTTTTAGTTTTAAGATAGCACCTTTGAGGAGTGGCGAGTTACTAGTAGAGATGGTCGAAACTACTTTTAGTTATAAGAAATCAGTGTTGAGGAGTGGCTATTTAATAGAAGAGATAGTCGTTGGACTTGAGAAAAACACTTGGCATCATGTGCTTGCCATTTGTCTCCCTGACAAACCCATGGGTCTTTATTTAAACAAAAGTTGTAAAGAGAACAGGGGATGCCACGAAGGTTGAAAAGTTTTAATGGAAGAAAATGCTACCGATTTGGGGATTTTCTAGGGAAAAGCTCCAAGCAGCAGGTGGGAGAAAATTGGATTATCGCTATGGATCTGGTATGGTGCGCCTCCTAATTATTTGAAAATAACAACTAATTTATCTGATTCTAAATGCATCTGTGATCTAATCTTGATCTCATTGTCTTTGTTTGAATGTATCTTGTCATGATTTGCTAGTTGACTGAGTTTATATTTTCTTCGTGTATTTGGAATGAGTTTTGGTTTAAGAAAACTGACTGATATTTCATTGCAAGCGATTTGCATAGGTTTGGACTGCGATTTGGTTTTGGCTGATAATGATTTTATTAAAGATTTGGAGTGCCAATGATTTGTAGATCACAGATTGTTTTTGGCTAATAATAATTTTGATTTAAAGATCTGGAATATGAATTCCCTTTCCTGCGATTTGTTTTATACGTTCAGATCTGGAAAAAAAAATGAGTCTCTTTGATTTGTATAGGTATGGATTTTGTTTTGTTTAAAGACTGAATAATATTTCATTTGCTAGCGATTTGGATAGGTATAGATTGAGTTTTGGTTAAAAACTTACTGATATTTCATTGCAAGCGATTTGCATAGGTCTGGATTGAGTTTTGGTCTTGGCTGTTAATGATTTTGATTTAAAAGATCTGGAATTCCAATGCTTTGTAGATCTTGATTTGGTTTTGGCTAATAATGATTTCATTAAAGATTTGGAGTGCCAATGATTTGTAGATCACGAATTGTTTTTGGTTGATAATGATTTTGATTTAAAGATCTAGAATATGAATTCCCTTGCCTGCGATTTTGATTTCGGACTGTATGTTGTTTTCTTGTGATTATAGATCTGGAAAGATTTAGAAGCATGCTTCTATTTTATTGCTTGCCGGTTATTAATATATTGCAGAGTTATACTCTGAAGACTACGCCCTTTGTTTCCAGCTCCAAGTTAAGTTTAAGCTATGAAGATTTCACCCTTTGCTGCCAGTTTTAACATGCGTTTAAGATCTGAAGTAAACGCCTCGTTTTGCTAGCATTTCCCACATGGTGGGGAATTGGAATCTTTTACCACTGTTCAGTTTTTGGTTTAAAACTATTTTTCTACCTCCGGCAATTGTGCATAATACAGATCCGATTTTTAATGGCTGTTTGTTTTAAAAATATCTGATGGTTCTTCGGCATAATACAGATCCGATTTTTAATGGCTGTTTGTTTTAAAAATATCTGATGGTTCTTCGGCATTATTTTGATGAACTGAAGGTGTTGCGATTTCTGTGGACTAAGCATGTTTTTTTTTAAACATATACATGCAATTTAGTATATCATATATATGCTGTCATGAAAACATTACATACAGGTGCATAAATGTTTTAGAAGATATGCATGCGATTATATTATTTCTACTCTATTATATCTCTGCCTCATAAAATATTTACGTTACATGTTCATAATACTGTTATGAAGTATTGATTTCTTTTATGTGAAGTTATGTTCATAATACTATTATGAACTATGGATCTGTTTAGTGTAAAGCTAGAACACATGGACAAAGGATATTTTGACTTAATGCAAGTCTCATAAAGTGATTTAAATGACTTTATGGTTAAGGCCCATGGAATTATTAAAGTGAAATAGTAATTCACTTATTCATATATGTTTATAATCTTATTATAAACTATGAATTTGTTAATAAAAGATAGCACTTTATACACATAGAGATATTGGTAAACTTTACTATAAAAGTAAATACAGATAGAAATTCTATTTATATGTAAAGTGGAAAACATTCCTATTGGAATTTCTTTAGTAGAACATACATATATATAATATATATATGTATGGTGGGAAAATGCTTCATTCTTAAAATAGAGTGAAATTAGCAGTTTGGTATATAAATATAAACTTAAGGATAGAGCAAACATTGTTCTAGGATTTAAGTTATATTTATAAGATATTACCATCACTAGGTGATTATATATGGGAAACCTCTCCATGATTTAATAAATGTATGAAATTGTGCCTTAAACAAATAATATGATAGTGACCAAGTATAAATATGATTATGTGGTGTAAGGCATAGAGTAAAAGGATTTATGCCTACAATAATTGGTAATGCCTCAGTTTAATTCTATAACTGGTCACAATAAGCCTTGTAAAGGACTTAAACTGTCTACCGAACCTTAGCGGATTCGTCACCCAGCTCGGGGGTGGCTTTAGACGGGAAAACATACGTCGAATGAAGCCTATGGTTGGGTGGAAAGTCGTGGACACGCTTTTAGTCGCCTAGGCTAAAGTAACATTAAAGAAGTATCGATGATGTTAAAATTGATGATCATGCAGTTTACATGTTTTATAGCACTAATATGTAAATTGAGTGTTGGTTGCAGAACTATGGCTCGTTGATGGCAGGTTATTGGAAGACTCTAGAAAGACAATATAATTTTTCTAATTATAAAGCATTATTTCTTTAATAGTTAAACTTGGTTAGATGAAGTTAATTATCTGGTTCTACTAATTATGCTGAGATTGCAGGATTTCCAGGGTGGGTGCATAAACTATGTCCCGAGATGCTGAATGACGTCGAGATATCTCTTGAGAGACACCGAGACTCATGCATAGTACCTTGTTATGATGGATGTCAAAGTCGATTAAAAGAAAAGGTTTAATGTGAAATAGCTATCCCATTTGAAGGATATCCTAGCGTCTCATATAAAGGTTGTGCTCCATTATAAGATATTTATGTATTAAAGTGATTTGATAAACCTTAATGTAAAAGGATGATATAGTTCGATAGTAAACAATTTTCTTTGTTAGCATGTTCAAATGTATATAATGTAACCCTACTAAATGAATGATTCGATGATTCAAATATATCTGATTAAAGGTATAATGTTTGGGTAACAATGAAATTGACAACAATGCTTACAATTATGGGACTAACACAATTGGCTTGTTGCATATAGTAAAAAAAAAAAAATTACCCCATTTGCTCCGAATTTACTAAGGGGATTTCGGGGTATGTGACACTCTAGCTCCTAATCGTTATTTCCTAGTGCGGTGACCATTCTTGCGGTGATGATTTCTCTGGGGCCTTGCTTGGACATTGACGACGACAAATTTTTCATTTTTTTGGCAGTGGTCGACGCTCGTGGATGGGTTGTGCCCATGCTGCCCATGGCTCTTCTGGCGGTAGCTCCTACGGTCACATATTTTGTTTGATCCAGATCTGCTTGTTTAGGGCAGTTTTCAGTTCTCTTTTGGCTGCGGGATGTTGGGGTTTTCTCCATGTGTTTGTTTTTTTTGTACTTGCCCCCAGTACTTCTTTGGTTGGGGTTTGGTTTTGGGTAGGTGCTTAGGTTGTTGAGCACTATTTGTGGTTTGTTTTCTTTGGCTGGGTTCCTCGCCCTAGTTGGTTGTGGGTATTCAGCATTGTATGAGGGTTTTGAAATTTGTATGTGGGTTCTAACTGGATATGATACCTAGTATCATAGATGTGTATCTTGTTACCTTTGATTCTAATGAATATAAAAAATATTCTATTTTCTTCTGGGAAAAATGTCCCCCAATAAATTCAATCACTCCCTTTTTACAAAGAAAAAGACAAATAGGTGGAGTTTCCCCACACCCACCTTAATATAATGAAATACGACTATAATGTGCAACATCTCTAATGTTGGCTATCCTTACTTCACTGGGATAAAGACACGTAGCAAGGTTGGCTATTGTGCTTCACTGGGTTAAAGACACATAACAAGATATATTATTTAATATTTGTTAAATATTCAACGTGATATATAACAATATAATGTATATAAGTTTATGTATTTTTTTAATATCATAGGTTTTTATATTAATAATATGAAAAACCCTTTTTTTTAGAAAGAAAAAAGCTTGTCCTTGTTATTCTTGTAGGAATCAAAGGTCATCTTTACAATCATCCCTCTACTGGGTTACAACAAAATCATAGCCCATAGGAGTTCTGCCAGGGGGAATGGCATATCAAACACTAAAAGATCCCATCAGTAAACTATCTCATCATGAGAGGTCTGTCAACTCATCCACATCTATCGGGTGCCAAAAGGCACTAATCAACATTCTAAAAGTGAGCACTCATACAAAACATACCAATAGCAGGGAGGAAATTCCCTTTTAAAAATCTCAGTAGAGCTGAAAAAAATCCTGAGAAACCAATTGGTTCTCGAAAAACTCCATAAATCTGCCTTTTCCTTGTGGAAAAATGAGTGCATCTTTAGAGAGACGGTCAGCCAACCGATTGTGCTCTCGGGAGATGTGAGTGAACGACAAGTCCTGGAAGCTAGAGAATAGCTTTTTTGTCTCCTACACCAATGAACCAGATCAGTCGGAGAGAGAGCAGTCAATCCCTTCACCCAATTGATGATTACTAAAGAATCACCATATACCTGGGTAAGGGGGATCCCCATCATTTGGGCAGTAAGAAGAATTGCCCATAAGCTGAGCAATTCTGCTTTGGTGTTTGTTCCATGTCCGACCCCCAGCGAGAACTCCAAATGGTGGCTGTCATTTATATATAAGCAAAAACCCACACCAGCTAACAAACAATTTGATGCTCCATCAATGAAGCCACAAGGGAAGATCATGGGAGGGGCCTTCCCCAAAATTCTGCAAGTTTTTTTCTTCATGACAGGCAAGATAGAAAGAGACTGAACAACAATAATAATTTGGCGAAAAATACTGTAGATATTCCTTCTTTTGTCTTCAAAGATAACCTGATTGCGAGCCTTCCATACTATCCACATCATGTGGAATGGAAGCAAGTGCAAAGACGATATTCTTGACAGCTTCCCCATCCAATTAATTAACATATCAATGAGTGGAATGTGAGGAGAAAAAGCATGCAAATTGAAATGTTCGCAAACCTGTTCAGCCACCGTTTTCCAGACAGCACATTGCTTGAATAGGTGCTCAACTGTTTCTCCATCATCATTGCAAAGAACACAAATACCTAGACCCAGCTTGCCTTTTTTCTGTAAAATTTCCCAGGTGAGGACTCTTTTTCTGACTGCTAACCAAATGAAACATGAAATTTTATTTGGCAGGGAATTATTCCATAAATAAGAGTCGACAGGTGTTGTTACCGACCCCGTGGATGAGGTAACAATACAATCATAAGCATACCTGGCTGAAATGGTGTCCAAATTCTTCTTATAAACCCATACCAGAGCATCATTAAAATCTGTGTGTCTTATTCTAGCTCCATTTAATCCGGCAATATAATCAGTCCACAGATCTTTGTAAGTACCCCCCAGGTAAAGTTCCTCTGCTGTGTACCAATAACTTTGAGCATCTGAAAGAGTATTATGAGCCTGTGCGAGAGTGCAAATATCCATGTCCTGCAGGTATAATCTAAGTTCATCTGGGAGATAGAAATCTGAGCAAGATCCAACAATTGGATCTATACCAATCAAGATATGAAAAACCCTATTCATTGACATCAGCAAAAGTAAAGTACATACTCAAAGTATTTTACATTAAATAAATATGATATATGAATATAATACTCAAATAAATATATTAGAATGTATGTAAAGAAATCCAGATATTATAAATACATAAAATAAAATACAAATACAAATACAAATATTATCATTTGTATTATGAATTTAAAGTATTATAAGTGAAATCATTTTCACTTGCTTTGTTTGGATTACATTAAATAAATATGATATATGAATATAATACTCAAATAAATATATTAGAATTTATGTAAAGAAATACAAATCCAAATCCAAATATTATAAATACATAAAATAAAATAAAAATACAAATACAAATATTATCATTTGTATTATGAATTTAAAGTATTATAAGTGAAATCATTGTCACTTGTTTTGTTTGGACTTTTTTTTTTCAAGAGAAAAATAGCAGATCCTTGATATTCAATAATAATCAAAGGTAACAAGTTACATCATCAAAATAAATAACATATTATGCATGTTCTTGCACTCACAGCAGGCAGCCCTGAAGAATAGACATCTCACATACATCCAATACAAAAATCTTGATCTCTCCATCCACAAAATGTCCCAAGGGGAGATTTAGAAAGCCCAGAGGCCTTATCCAAGGAAGGGCTAATGGGGAAGCCAAGTATAAATAGCCACATAAGTGTGACAAAACAGCATGTTGGAAAATACTCAGTATGATAGTGAAAATAAATGACATACTCCAAAAGATGAGTAGGTCTACAGAGCATAGCTCTACTAAAAAAGGTGTATTGAAACTTCCCCATCAACAATACCTTCACAAGAATCTGTAAAGGTTAAATGGATAGAAGCCATATTGAGACCTTCCTCAGATAAAGTATCTTCCCTCTCATTATGTTCCCTGTAGACATGCTTGAAGTCCACTACAGAGAAGGAGGAGATAAGCATTTTTATGTCCACACACCATGCCTCCAGGTTCAGTATGGAGAGAGTAGAATTTTCCTTTGCCCAATTAATCCGATGAGTCACCAAAAATATGTATGTGAGGCAAACCAATTTCTTTGGAGATATACAAAAGAGCCCAGAGTGGCAACAGCTCTGCTCAAGTATTGGTACTTATACCACATCCCAGTTTGATCGAGAGGTGATGAGTATCACTGATCTAAATATAAACTCCAACTCCTCCAGAAATGTCAGTAGCAGCTCCATCAAAAAATCCCATGGGAAAGGATTTATTCATAGGGTTACCAATATTCCTGATCTTTGTCCCTTTTTCCATAGGAACGAAGTACACTTCGACATCTTGCATAATCGAGTGACATATCCAGGAAGAATTTGGAGTTCTGCCATCGAAGATAATACTATTTCTGGTCTTCCACAAATGCCAAATGAAGAAGAAGGGATGGAACAATAAGTCATTTTTCCTGTTGATCCAGCTAGTAATGTTTTCAAGGACTGAGAAACTAGTCCAAATCAGATGTACATCAAAGGTCCTATCAAGACAAAGAATAGCTTCATGAATAAATGTGCATTCGACAAACAAGTGAGTGACTGATTTAGGCTGGCCCTTACAGAGACTGCAACGATTAGGACCACTCCATCCCTTTTTCATCAAGTTATCCCAAGTGTTAACTTTATTATTGATAACCTTCCAAATTAAGCATTTAATTTTCTGTGGGATATTGAAGTTCCAGATTTGAGTATAAAAACTATGATGGGCCAGAGGTAGATTTCTACATACAATGAGCTCATATGCACTCCTAGCTGTAACAATATCATTTCTAGGATTTTGAAGCCAGAGAAGAGTGTCTTCAGTATTACAAATCTTAATGCCACCATGAGAAAGGCCTTATACAAAAGCAGACCATTGTTCTACCCATTCACGAGCAAGATGTAAGTCTTCTACAGTATACCAATAATTTGGACCCTGTGTCTCCCCATCCAGATTCTGTGCATGGATCAGATGAGTGATCCCATAATCAGTCAAGTAGTCTCTAAGGCCTTTAGAGAGTAAGAAGGGGGCATTAAGGCCAGCAATGGGATCCCAGTCTAATATTCATACCATTTCCCACTTTCCATCCAAGCTTGCAAGTGATCCATGAGAGAACTTTGATAAACCCGTTCCAAAAATAGGAGGTTCCTGATATCCGGAATGACCGAGATCTGAGCCAGACAACCAAGGATCTGTTTGTTAAATATTTATGAGCTACAATCCTGCTCCAGATGCCCTTCCCCATAAGTAACTGCCACAAATTTTTGAGTCTGAGTGAGGCTCCAAACCACTCAAGATTCTTTATGTCCCAACCTCCAAATTCAACGGGAGCTGAGATGGTTTTCTAGTCAGCCAGATGTGATTTTTGGAGGCCATCTAAGTATCCCCAAAGAAAGGAGAAGAGATTTATTCTAAGAGAGTTCAGTATAGAAGAAGGAGCACAAGCTAAAGCAAACCAGTATACTGCAATACCTATGAGAACCAATTTTATAAGGACAACCCTGCCTCTAAGGGAGAGCAGTCTATAAGTCCAATTATTTATTTTCCTTTCAAACATTTCAATAAGCCAATTCCAATCAGCAAGACAATACCCCAGTGGCTTGAGTCGGTATCCCAAATATTTAAACCCACAGTAATAGGTTCCATTCTGTATGGTAGGAACGTCGAGATTTGAATTCTAATGTCATCATCTACTTCATTAAATAGAAAATAGGACTTCTCCCTGCTAACAGACATGCTCGTAGCCGAACTAAATAAGTTAAGAGCCTCTTTGTATGCCTGCCATTCCTCGACAGTGCCCAGGCCAAAAAGAATAACATCATCTACGAAGAGGATATGGGTAATGGACAGACTAGGCAAGAGCTTTATACCCTTAATGTGACCTTTTTCTGAGCATCTAAGATAATAAGACTGAGACTCTCAATGATCAGAATGAACAGAAGTGGAGAAAGAGAACAACCTTGACGAACCCCTCTGGAGGCTGGAAAGAAGTTAGAGGGTGTCCCATTCACCAAGACAACAAAACAAGAGGAATTCACACACCCCATTATCCAATTCACACCCACCAGTGGTATACCTATCTATAAAATACAAGTCTCAAAAATGTCCAACTCACCCGATCAAAAGCTTTGACTAAATCAAGTTTAAGAACCATGACCTTCAAATTCTTTGTTTTAATGGAATGGAGAATATCCTACATAATACCAATAGGTTCGATAATGTGTCTATCTTTTAGAAACCCAAATTGTTGAGCAGTGATAGCTCGGTTGAGGATAGGCTTCAAGCGAAGAGAAATAACTTTGGAGATCATTTTTTAAACCAGATTGCACAGAGAGATAGGTTGAAAGTCAGCAAAGGAGGTAGGCTTATCAGAATTGGGGATCAAAGTGAGGAAAGTAGAGTTTATGGCCCTAGTAAATTTACCTTCAATTATTGCTTGTTCAGTAGCGCTACAAATTTCTTCCCCAACAACATCAAAGAAGGACAGAAAGAATTCAACCAGCCATCCATCAGGACCCGGACTGTTATCTTTTTTAAATCCCCTTAGTACAACTTCAACTTCCGAAAGGGAGATAGGCAAAATAAAGCTTTCTTTTTCATGGTCTTGAACAAAGGAGGGAAAGAGTCTGATCACCTTAAGTTGGTCAACTATACTAGTTCTGCCATCATCCTTAAATAACTCAGAGAAATGTTGCTTACCCAACTACTTAAGAGGAATATCTTCAGTGATCAAGTTACCATCAATGTCATTGAGGGACCAAATAGTTTTGGAATTCCTTCTGGCCGAGGCAAAGGCATGGAAAATTTTTGTATTAGCATCACCCTCACGAATCCACAGAGCTCTACTTTTTAATCTCTGAATGGTCACCTCATGCCTAATTAAATTCTCCTTCTTAGATTTTAGAACCCTTAGCCTATCAGTATTAGTGGCAAAGAGAAGGCCAAAGTCTAGTTGTAGGAGGGCAAAAATCTCAGTATTTATATCCAGAAGCAGCAGTTTCCTAGAGCATTTTTGTTTCTTTCCCAGATCTTGAAGCCTACTGAGCTTATGGGAGAGAGCCTCCATATGATCACAAGGCCGAATAGACAAAGTCTTTGACCAAGACTAAGTAACAAGGGAAGAAAAATCATCTTCCAAAAGCTAGTCTCTATTAAATTTAAAAGGATAGCACCGAGAAGTGAGTTTATTGCCCCATTCTAGGAAAATAGGATAATGATCAGAGACATCAGAAGGTGTGGCCCAAGTTCTATAGTTGGCAAGGGTAGGAATAAGATGGTCAGCAATAAAAAAAAATGGTCAAGTCTTTTGCTAATACCAGCATCCCCAACACGACCATTTCTCTAGGTTGGGCTAGGAGCACACATGAGAAGGTCAACCAGATGGTTACTAGAAATGAGTTGTGAGAAGTAACTAGAAAGTGGATCAGTGTGAGCTTTTGCACCCCAGAATTCAGTAGAGGAGAGAGTGAAATTTGAATCCCCGGCCAGGAGGAGATTGGGTAAGGCAAGAAGACTAACAACCAATAAATTGTTCCAAAAGTTAGTGCGGTGGGAATAAGGACCATATCCCTTAATAATAGAAAATACCTCAGAAATTCCTTTAATGCTAGCCTTAAGGACAATGCTAGCAAGGGAGGAGAAGGATTTGCACTGAACCTTGCACCAAACCAGAAGAGGGTTCCAGCCTGAGAGAAGACCACTAGACAGGCCAGATGCATCTAATGCACAAAACTCCCATCCAGGCTTCATTTTTTAGAAGGAAAGGAGAGCCTAGGGAAAGTTACGCATAGTTTCCCGGATCAGTATTATGCCAGTATTTAAGTCAGAGAAGAGAGAGCCAAGGGCTTTTTGTTTGGAAAGCCCTTCAAAACCCTGAATATTCATTGACAGAATCTTCATGGAGAGACATACCCCTCAGGTGTACATGCTCTAAGTACCTGTGAAGGACAAGTTGAGTTTCGAGACTGTCTGGCAGCATTCTTTAGTCTAGCAGAGAGTGGAGTCTAGAGTCCTGTAGCTCCAGGGTCAGAGGGGAGATCTTTCTTAGATTCACGAATAGTCACATTTGCAAAACGAATAGAGTCTAAGGGGAGAGTAGAAGGGGAAACCGGTGTTTTGTCTGAAAAGATAGAAAGAGATTTAAGTAGGGAGAGGTCTAGTAAAGCTGGGGAATCCATGGGTCTGGAAGCAGAAGGACTAGTAGGTCCTAGAATAGTGTAAGGAGTAGGGCAGAGAGGAGATGAAGAGGAGGTAGGAAGCAAGGGAAAATGTTCCAGATTAAAAGGGGGAGGACCTTTAGGGGAGGGAGTAAGTGCAGGTTCTTGGGGAGGAAGGGGATGAGGTATGGGAGGGATAACAGGCTCAATGATATCTACCAAGGGTAATAAATTGGTCAAGATAGGTCGAGAAAGGCGAGCACAAGTTTCTACATCTTCAATGTATAACAGCTCACCCTTTGAGATCCGTTCATAAGGTGTAGGCGAAGAGGAGACATATAGATAATCAGGAGGAGGGGGAGATTGTGAACATGTTGGAGGTGAGTCCTCGGTAGACAAGGGAGGGGAGGGGCTACGGTCAAAACCCCTAGTTACAGGCCAATTATGAAAGAGAAGGGAGAAAGAACTGTGTAAGTGTCTAGTCTCATGGCAGTAATTACAATGAAAGGGCATATCATGAGAGAATCTAACTTATGGGAGATGATAAGTTTTCCATAAAAAATGTCAATGTCTAGAAGGAGACCTTTAGAAACATCCAGTTCTATAAGGAATTTGGCCAGTCTCTTATCAAAAGTCAAATGAAAGTCCTTCTCAAGGGCCACAAAACGACCAATCGAGTTTGCCAAACCAGTGAGGAAATCCTTATTCCAAAGAGAAGGGTAGGGCAGGAAGTAAGACCCAGAGATGGCGCTTTATGACTCTTTCTTTTAGGGGGTCAAAACCAATGTGCCATCGGCTTACGACCAAGGATCCCTTCTGAATGGTCTAGAGGGAATCCAGAATGTGGGTAGCGCCATGTTCTTCAATGAAAACAAATACCAGCCATTTGTTCAGAAGAAGACTGATAGTGGGGATATAATGTATGATGGGCTTCCAATGGACAGTTTCCCAATCAACCCATTCCTCTTTGGACATGGATGCATATTCGAGCCTCCCAATGAGTGCTCTGCAACATGGGGTCTTGACCTTATCAAAATACACATCACGTCCCAACACATAACGACGCTTGGAGTCCAGTGCTTTACTAGATTTCATCTTACGACGGGCATGATAGGAAGACTAAGTGCAAGGGGGTTTAGTAATCCCACCCCCTACCGAGGAAGAGTGAGGCCCCCCATTTTCTACCATAATCTGGGAACCCCACCAAACAACCCAGGAAGCAAGAAGACAAAACATGAGCACTCTAGACCAGACAGTGACCAGGAACAGAAGAACAGGAGGTAATAGGATACCCAAGTGGAAACTCCAAAGCCTAAGGGGTAAAGTGAGGTAATAGCCGAAATCGAGGAGGCAGCACGGTTAAACCAGAATAAGCAAAAAAGTAAACCCTAAAAACAAGAAATCTAATTCCCACTTTTTAATCATGGTTGGTACTAGCCCTCAGGTAATAAGGGTGGACTCCATGTGGGGTAGTCAAGCCATGCATTTGGCAAGAAGCCTTGGAGAAGGCGTTAAGACCAAGCCCTGAAGATACCTAAGACTAAAAAATAAAGGATAACAAATAACAACAGAGTACCTGATAATTGCAGTTCACCAGTCTATTGTTGTCGGAGCCATAGGAATCGTTGAAACGCCAAATAGTCCTCCATCAAGACAAACACCAAAAAACCTGAAAAACCCCACTGTTGTGAGGTTGCATTTCCGTAACTAACGCCAAAAGTCAACACAGGTGACAAGGTCAAGGAACCGAGGAGATCTAGAAGTAACTAGAGCACAGACACTCACAATGACAAGTTAAGTGCATGGTAACAACATAGAAAAATCAACACTAAAAGGTGGAGAGGGTGAAAGTGCACAGTAAAGAAAGGTGGCACAAAAGGTGAAACCCCACCGCCACGAAAAAGGTTAAGGGTTCAGAGCCTCCTGAGAGAGGAGAACCGACGCGAAAATTTTGTCGGAAGGTAAGGGTAACCGCTAGAGAACCAATAGAGAACCAAGGAGACTGAGATGGTGCCGCCATTGACACCGAAAACCCTAGCCCTCAAACCGTAAATGGAGTTGTCCGTGAATAGGGATCAAATTGGAAGAAGCATAGTCCTTTGTTTGGATCTACAAGAACTCCTCCATGATCCATCAAATTATACCAAAGAATCCAGTGGATGCAAGCACGTGGTTGATTCTCATCTTGACCATCGAGGCGAAGAGGCTAGTAGAGCTCAAGAACATCCTATTGCTAGCTAAGATATGCTTACAGGAAATGGTAAGAAGCCAAAGGTTAAAATCATTTTGCCTCCATATGTCTCATTTTAAATCTTAATTTATTTGAGGAAGTATGTTGGAATATTTGGATAAGTTTTTACATAGTGAATTATTTATTTTAAAATGTGATGGAGTTAACTAGATGCTTATTTATACGAATTTATATGAATGATAAATTTTATTCTCGTATTAATAATGACATTAAGAAAATGGTGTGGATTGACATATATTCCCATAAATAAGGTGCATTCTTTAATTTACAACTTAATCGGGCTTGACGATTTAAATTGATTAGATATTTCTAATTAAAACTAAAGAAGTGGTGTATGGTTACATGTACAAGTGATGATAAATGATGATGGTGGTGGTGGTGGTGGTTAACGTCCACTAATAATAATAATAATATTTTTTAAGGTCACGGCATTGATCTCCAAACTATAGAAGTGATGTATAATTACATGTATAATTGATGACCAGCTATAATGCACTAATATAATAAAAAAAAACTTTAACATAAAAACAAATTTATATATATAAAGCACTAACTATACCAAATTATATAATTACAATAATAACAATATTAAACAAATAATGGCATTTCTAAAGTATATATATATATGCACTAACTATACCAAATTATAACAAGTGAAATTAGCAGCAAAGCTTCTTATACATGTCTTAAGAAATGGTTTAATCTAATACTTAAAAAATGTTTTAATTAAATAGTTTTACATAACTAGGTTTAATTTAATAGTTATTTATAACCAAAATTTAATCAAATAATTTAGAATGTTTTGATTTAATAGTTATATATAGGTCAAAGTTAAAGTTAAAGTTTGACAAAATAATTGGATAATAAATAAGAAGTCATAAGAAAATGTCATTGTCATTTAGAAAAAATAAAATAAAATAAAATACTTAATGTTGAAAATATTAATTGTGCAATAATTTATAGAGATTTTATAAAATTTGCATTTATTTACTAACAAACTTTTACCAAAATAAAATATATATATTTTTTCTATTAACAATAAAACGGCTAAATAAATTATTAAACTTTTGTAAATCTCTAGTATAATGTCAATTAATTAAAATATTAATCATATTTATTTGAATAAACCAATAAATATTTTTTTTTTTTAAATATTAAACAAAGTCAATCTTTAGTTTCATTAAATGAAATGTGAAAAAAAACTTAATTGAATATAAAAATAAATATTTGGAAAATTTAGTTTAAAATTTTTATTGAATAAATTTATATAAAAAATATATAATATGTTAAAGTTTTTGCACCGAGAGAAGTGATGTGCTCTCAGCTCAGTATGGGGGAGATCCTGTGACGTTAGTCACGTTATGCTAACTGACATAAAAAAACATTATGTTAATTCGACATAAAAAAAATTATATTGTGGATTCATATATTTATATAGTGTAAACAAAAAAGAATATAGAGAAAAACATGTCGCCTAATTTATCAAATAATAAAAACCTAATAATAAAACTAAATGAAAAGTAATTAAAAGATCCATGTTAAACCCGGTTTTACCAAACACTAAACGGATCAAAATGTTTGAGTTGTAATTTTTATGAACATTTAAAAATTTAAGATAAAAATAACTTACACCAAAATAAATTGGATTCCTCTCGGTGTTTTCTAGATCCAGGTTTAAGATGGATCTATGCTGGTTATATATATTTAAAAAAATATACATCTAAATAAAATTTATATATAGTGATATAGCTATAGTCAATCATTGTGATGTGATTGTCACATCTATCAAGATTAGTCATTATGACTAATTTAATAAACAAGGCACTTTGACATTATTAGATTTTATTTATAATTTTTTATAAAAAAAATTATAATATTTTAATGTTTATGATGATGATGATGGTGGTGGTGGTTAACGTTCACTTAGACCAAACTTTGGTCTATCGGACCTAAATAAACCAATTAATTAGTTTGTTTTAAAATTATATTCCTATGCTCAAAGAGTTTGGTGAGAAGCATCTCGAGCTCACTATACTTTTGACAAGTTAAAAGGATAAGAAGGTTCGTATTGCAACAAAGATTATGAAACTAAGATCTAATGTGGGTGTACGCAGGGCACTCTAAGAGGAAGTGATTTTCATCTTCAATGTTCCTATTCTCACAGAGATGGAAGATCCTTTCCACCCATGGTGTTTTAGGAAGAGTCCAATGACCTATTTCACTATGGAGCTCATGAGAGTTCGTTCTTATCTTGGCTATATTAGTTTTTTCTTTGAACTGGTTAAGACAGAGAGATATTTTTGATCTTCTAGAGTAGGGTTGATGACCTCCTTATAATATCTTAATTTTCTTTGAGCCTCTAAATCTTTCCCACAACACAATTTCTCTTTAAACTTAGAAGTAACAATATTTTTGATGTTATTAATATTTTGCAATGCAATATTTTTGTCGATCTCCCAGTGGTTTAACCAGGCCCTGGTATCTTTATACCAACCTCGCTTGAGCCTTAGGTGGTTTTGGATGGAATTAAAAGCTAGCTTAGGAAGTCTATCGTCTCCCATGTTATTGATTTTGTGCTTGTACAACAGGAGCCTACTCATAGCTAGGATCTCGATAGGGGAAAGAACCACTTCTAAAAGGAGAATAAGATATGGTGTATTGCTTTTAATTTTGAGGTTATGCGTTATAAAACGCTTCTGTATTTGCTCAATCTTTCTTTGAGATTCTCTAGAGATGCTACAACCCCAAACCTCACATCCATACAAGATAATATGAGTGACTAAATTTTCAAAGAGGAACTTCTATTTATCCCATATCATAAGGTTTGCTGCTTTACAATTATTTTCGAGACCAAAGTAAGCTTTCCACCCTCCATTAATCCTTTTCACAATGCTATAGTTCTAGTTGAGCTTGTGATGAATATCAATTCTTGGGTATTTATAAGAAGACACTTTCTCCAAGTTGCTATTGTCATACACAAAATTAGCGTAAGTGTCATTCTTGGATTTGATAATCACAACTTTTGTTTTGTCGGTGTTGACAGTCATACCCATGGCAGAGCAAAAATCCTTAAGAAGTCGTAGCTGCTTATCAAGATCAGATGGACAACTTGCCAAAAGATCAATATTGTCAGCATAGAGAACAAGGATGATGACTATTCCAGCTAAGAACGTGCCAACACAACCTGGTTCTTCTAAACAACCTTCTAGCCTATCGATGTAAATGCCAAATAGGGTAGGGGAGAGGGGGAAACCTTGTTTAAAACTGATACTACACTTATATCTCTCGACCACCCCTCGTTGCTCTTAAACTTGGCGATTACATTCTCGTATAACCTTATTGCGGCGGCTCTCAACTTGAAAGGAACCTTTAGCTCTTCTAATCTATTTCATAGGTTATTTCTAGGTATCGTATCTAAAGCTTTTATAAAGTCTACAAAGCAACAAAAGAGATTGAATTTATCATTACGACACTCCTCCACAATGATCCTAAGTGTAACGAGGTGGTCCTTTGAACCCGCTTGGCCTTTATCCCGCTTACCTTCACTTTCAAGCCATATCCTGATCTTCTTTTCCAAAATAATACCATATAACTTGGCTAAGAGGGGGCTAATCATAATTGTCCGATAATTAGAGAGGTTATTTGTATCCCCACTTTTAAAAATAGGGATAATGAGGCTCTGAGTCCAAGGTTTAGGGAACCCTTGCTTGAGAACTTGATTTAATACCTTGTGGATGCGAGGCATGAGGACAAGACCTCCAATTTTTAAGATTTCTGCATGGTAACCTTGAATGTCCTTAGCTTTTCCATTTGCTAGACGCTTAACCCCAAAATCTATGTCTTCTAATGAGAAAAAGTCTACCGTTTTGAGCAGGGTTTCAAAGTTGTTTATGACATTCGGGGATTCATAAAGCTTTTTAAGATAGGAATTCCAGTCGTGTAAATAAATTCTATTATTATCTTTAGTTTTTCTAATTATAATCTGCCTCCAGAATTTCTTAGGAGCCACCTCAGAGAGGTGTAAGATATTTTCTTGTCTTTTATGAATATACTGTATTTTTTTCCTTCTAGTTAGGGCTTTGTATATTTTTATCTTGTCAATTTTAAGAGACTCATCAAGAGCTTCCTTAATTTCTCTCTTCGCATTTTTACAATCTTTATCATACCAAGGGTTGGTTTTTCTATTTCTTTTATTACTTGAGACTTCAATTGAGAGCTTGTTAATAGAATGTGAGAGGGTTGTCGTAAAATTATGATAGAGGTCTTTTAGGTTGTCTATGAGATAGAGGAAGCAAATTAATTTTTAGATCATTTAGAAAAAGATCATTTTTCTTTCTATCAAAGATCAAGTTCTTTTGGCTATAAGGATTATCTTCTATGGGATCTCTATGCATGGAAAAATTGAGAGTTACAATTAAGGGTATATGATCTGAGTAAGGCTCATGGTCCTTTAGGATGTCAAAATTTATTATTATATATATTTAAAAAAAATTATTATATTTAAATAAAAGTTGTATATAGTGATATAGCTATAGTCAATCATTATGATGTGATTGTCACATCTATTAAGATTAGTCATTATAACTATATTAATAAACAAGACACTTGGCACTATTACGGACCAGCATAACGGACCACCTCGTTACACTTAGGATCATTGTGGAGGAATGTTGTAATGATAAATCCAATCCCTTTTGTTGCTTTGTGGACTTTAAAAAGGCTTTCGATATGGTACCTAGAAATAACCTGTGGAATAGATTAGAAGAGCTAAATGTTCCTTTCGAGTTGAGAGTTGCCACAATAAGGTTATTCGAGAATGTAATTGTCAAGTTTAAGAGCAATGAGGGGTGGTCAAAAGATATTAAGTGTAATATCAGAGTTAAACAAGGTTGCCCCCTCTCCCCTACCCTATTTGGCATTTACATCGATAATATAGAGGGTTGTTTAGAGGAAGCAAACTGTGTTGACATGATATTAGCTGGAATAGTCATCATCCTTCTTCTCTATGCTGACGATATTGTTCTTCTGGCAAGGTGTCCATCTGATCTTGATAAGAAACTAAGACTTCTTAAGGATTTTTTCTCTGCCATGGGTATGCATGTTAACACTAACAAAACAAAAGTTATGATTATCAAATCCAAGAAGGACACTTATGCTAATTTTGTGTATGACAATAACAACTTGGAGGAAGTGTTCTTACAAATACCTAGGAATTGATATTCATCACAAGCTCAACTCGAACTATAGCATTGAGAAAATGATTAATGGAGGGTGGAAAGCTTATTTTGGTCTTGAAAATAATTGTAAAGCAGAAAGCCTTGTGATATGGGATAAAAGGAAGCTCCTCTTTGAAACTTTAGTCACTCCTGTTATCTTGTATGGGTGTGAGGTTTGGGGTTGCAGCATCTCTAGAGAATCCTGGAGAAAGATTGAGCAAATCCATAAGTGTTTTATAACGTATAACCTAAAAATTAAAAGCAATACACCCTACCCCATTCTCCTTATAGAAGTGGTTTTTTCCCCTATCGAGAGCCTAGCTATGACTAGGCTCTTGTTGTACAAGCACAAAATCAATAACATGGGAGACCATAGACTTCCTAAGCTAGCTTTAAATTCCAGCCAAAACCACCTAAGGCTCAAGCGAGGTTGGTATAAAGATACTAGGGCCTGGTTAGACCATTGGGAGATCAATGAAAGTGTTGCGTTGCAAAATATTAACAACATTAAAAATATTGGTATTTCTAAGTTTAAAGAGAAAATGTGGTGTGAGAAAGATTTAGAGTCTAAAAGAAAATTAAGATATTATAAGGAGGTCATCAACCCTACTCTAGAAGATCAAAAGTATCTCTCTGTTTTAACTAGTTTAAAGAAAAATAATAATATAGCCAAGATAAGAACGAACTCTCATGAGCTCCATAGTGAAACATGTCGTTGGGCAATTCCTAAAACACCACGGGTGGAAAGGATTTGCCATCTCTGTGAGAATATGAACATTGAGGATGAAAATCACTTCCTCTTAGAGTGCCCTGCGTACACCCACATTAGATCTCAGTTTCATAATGATTGTTGCAATACCGACCTTCCTAGCCTTTTAACATGTCGAAATTATAGTGAGCTCTAGACTCTTCTCTCCAAGCTCTTTGAGCATAGGAATACAATTTTAAAACTAACTAAATAATTTGTTTCTTTAGGCCCGATAGACCAAAGTTTGGTCTCAGAAGATGTTAACCATCATCATCATCATCATATTTTTATTTTTTGTATATTTTTAAATTATTTTTATATCTAACAATTTCATTTACACATTAAAATAAATTAGTCAAATCATTAAAATGAACCAATCATAATATGAAAAAGTAAATTTAAAAAAACCAAAAATATATTTTTATTTTAAAATATTAATTTAATATATGAATTTTATAAAACTTATATAAAACTTTTGAAAAATTATATAAATTAATTAAAATCAAAATTATTTTTTGAATAAATGATAAATATATATTGCCGAAGGCAAGTATACTAATAACAATATTAAACAAGTGGAATAAGCAACAAAGTTGCTTAGTACCTGCCTCCTAAGAAGAGATTGAAAATATATAGCAATAGGATAATTTTGCTATAAAAATATATGATAAAACAAATATAATTACAATTTGAAAGAAATTAAAACAAAAATGAATTAAACAATGAATCACACATAGTATATACATTTAATAAAAGAGGAAAATATTGTAATCATAAACATGGTTTCTTTATGAATTAGAAAAATGTAAGTTTTGTACGAGTAAGAGGGAGGAACAAGGATTTATAAATAGAAGAGTGAATGGTATTAGAATTAAAGTCACATAGAGTTTGCAAAGAGAGGTCATAATCTTAGCACAACCCTTTGCTAAGCTTCTGAGGTCACATAGAATTGAAGTCACAATACCTTAAAGAAGAGACAAATTAAGGGCATAAGTCTTGATAGTCTTCTATGCCATTTATGGTCCATTCATAGGGTCTTAATAGTTTATTCTACAAGTTAGGGACACAAGTTTTCATAGTTTCTTTTACAATTCATGCTGGACCATATATAGGATCCCAAAACTCCATAATTTTTTTAAATATGTAATATTTGTTTTATAATTAGGATAAGTTTATGTCTTTTAACCATTGGTAGTCTGCACTACACAGTGCACTACCGTGTAGTGCAGAATCTCCCGCGTACATGTTTTTTAAGCTCAGGCGAAAGTCATGGTCAGTCACTGACAGTACTGCCATAAAAGCCTCATGAACATTAAAGCTCTGTGTATAGTGTAGTGTGAAAATACAGAGGATCTGGCCTGTGTACTCATCAATCAAATTAGGAGCTTGATATTTTTGTTTCCCTCAGTAAAGGAGCTTGATATAAGGGTGCGAGGTGACTCAACTCTCTGAGAGTTATTTCCTAACATTTCTCCACGACTTTGTTTGAGGAACCAGAGCTCTTCCTGTTCTCCATCCGTGAAAGATGGACTCCAACACTAACGTTGTTATAGCGAAGATAGAGGAAAATTGGGTTATGCAAATTAAGGAAAGACTGGATGGAATACAAGAAGAAGAACTGTAGGAGTTGCGTGTGTTTGTGTTTCATGTGCCCAAAGAGTTATTAGCACTGAATCATGAGGCTTACATTCCTCGATTTGTTTCCATCGGACCCTATCACCATCGGAGAAGTGATCTCCATGATCATATTGAGTGCTACAAACTCTCAGCTGCTTGTAGATTTCAGAAAATAATCTATGGATCCAAGTTTGAGACCGTCGTTGTGGAGGAATTTAAGAAGCATGACAAGCAAATCCGGGGCTGCTATGACGAGTTCATCGAATATAAGGAAGAAACCTTGGCGTGGCTCATGGATTTGGATGTCGTCTTCCTTCTCGAACGTTTGCAGTTTTATGTCAGAAATGCCGACCAAAGCTTCTGCATGGACTTCAAGCAACTGGGACCAGTTTTAGATATGTATGGCATCGTCGCTGCCCAAAACGCCATTGTCAGAGATGTGATGATGCTGGAAAATCAATTGCCACTGTTTCTTTTGCAAAAGCTTTTGGAGTTGCAGTTTGAGGGTTCTAAAGCAAATGCTGAGAAGAGGCTCCGCAGGCTGCTAAGACTCGTATGCCAAGAATTATCTCCTTTCACCTTCAAGTTACCCGATGATTCAAAGCTACATATAGACATTAAAAGAGGGCACTTGCTGGAGGTGTTGTACTACTCTATCGTTCCTCTTTCCAACAATCATAACACAGCTAGTACAATTGAACAAGAAATTAGCGATGCTTCTGATACATCCGGCCTGTCAACCGTTATACATGAAAACGATGCGCCTGTTGCATCCCAGATGTCAACCATTTCACGATTTATATGGAACAATTTCTCTTTCAAGATTGGCCCCGCCGGTGCGCCGAACGTGAGGCTTCTACAATTTGTGAAGAGGTTTCCCTTATCTGATATTCTTGCTACTCTTGGGAAACTGCCTGGTCTGCGTTCGTTTAAGAGTCGCTTGGCTTTTCGTGACAATTCTATTCAAGATGCCATCAAAACTATGGAGGGAGAAGTGGAAGAATCCTCTGCTACGATCATACTGCCCAGGCGAGACGAATTAGCTATTCCATCTGTGGCCGATTTATACTTTGCAGGTGTCAGATTCTCAGTTGCCCATGGTGACCTCAACACAATACTATTTGATAAGGAAACTGCCACTCTTGCTATAACAGATGGCAATGTCATATAATTTTAATTTTTTTAATTTTATTATTATGACGTCATCTTGCCACATGTCAACTCAAATCCAGATACCAAATTCCAAAGTTGACATCATCTTCTATCCGCTGTTTACAAAAATAGCTTTTTAACAAAATTAAAAAAAATATTTTACAAATCCCTAAGTCATACTTTGCAAAATAGATTTTGATTTTTTAAAACTGCCTCAAAAGACACCAACTAATAGCAAAGTCAAAAGAGTTTGACTTGCAATCGATTACAATATACCTGCTGAGGCAGGTATAATAACAAGAGAATAAATAATCGTGACATCATATATTAATAGAGGAGACAATTTAATGTAAACATTATTTATTAGATGTCAAAACTATATTGTGAAGTATCATCATGTATGAAAGGAGTTCATTTGGAAAATAATTATTATATTGAATAATAACAAGTTATCAATTAGTTTTAATTTTGATATTATGAAAGATTCGTGACATCATATATTAATAGTGGAGACAATTTAATGTAAACATTATTTATTAGATGTCAAAATTATATTGTGAAGTATCATCATGTATGAAAAGAGTTCATCTGGAAAATAATTAGTATATAGAATAATAACAAGTTATCAATTAGTTTTAATTTTGATTTTCTTTCTTTCATAATATACCTTGAGTTTGTTATGTTTTTTTAGGCATAAGGATACATGCAAGGCACTTTTCTATATAAAGTTGTGGGCTTTGGTTGTTGCCCTGTGGAAATGGTTTCGATTTTTATATCCTTGTACCACATGACTTGCTTTCCACTACTTGCTTTCCGTTGCTAGGGCGTGGTATGAATTCTAGGTAGCTTGTTTTGTTTATGACATGGCATGTTGTGTTAGGAATGCATAGTTATATGTTCAAACTCCACGTCATGGTCATTTAGATTTTGTTTCTCAACTCCATCCCTCAACGGTTATTTGGGTGACATCATCACTATTGACCAACTCATCTTCAATTCCCTTTTGAACTCATCATTTTATAAAATATAAAACATAACAAACCAATACTAATAACTTGGAACACCAAATTCAAATTTATCATCTAATAATCACACTTTAACCAACCAACATTTTCTCTAGGAGGCACACCAATTACTATATTGGATTTCTAGTTATGACGAAAAAACAAGTCATAACACAGACATGACACAATATGGCCAACTAAAAATCAAGTTGAAATAACATCAATGTGACTTGCAAACAATCATAACACCAACAATGCTTGACTTTTTATCTTTTTCCCTCTAGTTCCATTTTACCATACATTTCCACTAATAGTTCTTCATCATCCTACAAAGGACGAATAACACAGGTTATAATACCATTGCATCCATAACAACAAAATAGAAACATCAAATTGAAATTGTGTATCAAATTGAAACATATTAAACCAATAGAAGCTTGAGTACGATATGTTGCAAATTTACCATTAATCGATCCAACATGCATCATCAAGTATATTATCATCTTCATCTCCATAATCAATAAGATGAAGGGGGCTCTCTAGAGTCACAATTTTAGTAGGATGATCCTCTTTGAGAGTGTCTTCAATGACACAAGAAGAATATTGGAGCTTTGTTGAAATCCCACACAAGGTAGTAGGACTAACCCACACAACATAATGACAACTTTGTTTGCCTAAACAAAAACTGGAATTGCTAAAAACACATAACATTACTACAAAAAATGATAGAAATTTATGAAAACAAGATTTTTAGTGCAAACTAGAAAGTTTAATTCTTAACTAGAGGATTTTCGAATCTCAACCCTATAAATTTCAACAAAACAACAACAACAACAAACAATATTTCAACTGTTAACAATGAGGGAATTCAAGTGATGATTTACCAAAGTGTGCAAATAAGTTTTACTGCTCTAGGGCAATCTTATCATGCATTTAACTTATCTAAAAATCACTCATAAAAACTATAAATATAGTAACAAATCTGCCCCTACTTTCTCAATACTATGTTGAATCACTTAACCAATTCAACTTTAGCTAATGTCAAATTAGCAAGGCATATAAATGATGGAAATTAGAAACTCATAAAGAAATAGACGACTGAAAATCAGTTTTGCAATTACACCAGTATTGGACACTTAGAAACTTCATTAATATGTATAAAGAAAAAATTAATGTACATACCATATCTGTATCCCAAGGTTAGCGCAATCCTCTAACTCTTCAAAACCTAGTAAAAGAAAACACTAAAAACCCTAACCCACACTAAGAAACTCCAAGAAGCATGTCGTCTAAGGAAAGACATCTCATTTTCTTCTCCACTTCAATAAATATAACCTAAGGTTTTATATCAAATTCCTTACCTAAGGTTTTATATCAAACCCCTGATTTCCAAGTCTTCAAACAATAAAACTATAACCCTAATATTCAATATGCTCTAAGAAGCTGAAGAAAACACCCTACGACACCAAAACAAAAGAGAAAAAATACAAAATAAAATCCAAAGAAAAAGGAGACTAGTTAGCTCCACTCGACATCTCTACATAGGATTTTTGAAATAAATTTTATCTAAAAGATATTAAGATATAATTAGGGAGCTCCACTCGACATCTCTACATAGGATTTTTGAAATAAATTTTATCTAAAAGATATTAAGGTATATTTAGGGAGGAGGCATTCAAGTTGTATCAAGACTTTTTATAATGTAGCTGTAAATAGGTGTATTCTCTCTAGATATTTGTCAATGGGAAGAAAATCATTGTAAAGATTGCTCAAACCTTATTCTTACAATGACTTGCTCCCAAAAGCAAGGGGTGGGGATTTTACATATATTAATAAACCAGAGTGTTTTAGGGTTAAAGCAATGCTATAGAGTTTTATATAAATTAATAAACCACATCCAATGGTGGCGAAAAATACTTCACAAGTTATCCGTTATTTAATGAGGTCGCCGTCGGAGTTTGGGCCATTGGATCTCAGACAGGTTGAGATCTAATGGCCCACACTCAAAAATACCTCACAGATATTCGTTATTTAATGCGGCCGCTCTCGAGGCTTGAGCTTCCTTCCTTGCCATTGGAGGCGAACAATGTTTTACAGGTTATTCGTTATTTAATGTGGCCGTCGTCGAAATGTGGGCCATTGGATCTCAAAACAATGTTTTACAGGTTATCCGTTATTTAATGCGGCCGTTGTCGAAATGTGGGCCATTGGATCTCAAACAGGTTGAGATCCAATGGCCCACATTTCGACGACGGCCGCATTAAATAACAGGTAACCTGTAAAACATTGTTCGCCTCCAATGGCAAGGGAGGAAGCTCAAGCCTCGAGAGCACATTACCATTGGGTCCATGGCACACCATCCCACCTACCTGTTTGTCCTTTGCATATTGACACCAAAGTCTTGCTCCCTTAAATGGGACTGGGTAATTTCATCCTCTCCATTATTTAATGGATTGCTACGCGTGGGAGAGGTGTGGCTATCTTCATCTTGGATCACAACCTAATCGATGTTGGTAATGAGTTTTTTAAATCATTTTGTTCAAATATTAAAGATCATTATTTTAGAGGGGCAAAGGACCACCACTTTAGTAATTGGTTGAAGTTACTTTAAAAGGTAATGTGTTCATTTCTCAAAAGCGACATGTCATTAAAAATAAACATCCACTTAAACCCCCGGGCCCCAGGTCCCGCCTCCACACCTGTTATATATTCAACCCAAGTTCGAACTACGGTCAGCTTAACTGCACGCATTTAAAAAGGCATTTAAAAATGATTGCGTCATTTCACTCATGCAAGTTAAATTTCTACGGATCCGTACAAGATGAGGCCCGCCCGTCAATGGGCTTGACCATCTTAGCTTCGCCGTACCGTTTGGCTGGTACCACAACGTACGGTCCTGCGGGCATCAGACCGTGCAGGGCACTTGACCCGTTCTGCCGGCTTCTGGCATTCTGGTACTGGTAACAGCTCGTCCGGACTCCGGCGGTTTCAACCAGAGTCTCAGGCTCTGTTCACCCTTTTTTTTTCCATTGTCGGTGAAATCTATACGCTTGAACAATGCTAGCCATGGTATTTGGCGAAAAATACTCTATATGTTGTAGAGCATTAAATGCGACGGCGGTCGCACTGTCTGCCGTTGAATCTTACTTTGGAAAGGATCCGACGGCGGACAGTGCGACCGCCGTCGCATTTAATGCTTACAGCATGTAGAGTATTTGTCGCCATGGTATTTCAGAGATCTTTAAAGGCATCTCGGCTTTGTTATGTTTGTGATAAGAATCACCCACTAGTGCTTCAATGGAATGATAACAGATGAAGCATGTGAGGATCATCATCATAGGGTGTTTTGGGATAGACTTTATTGTTTCTTAACTAGCTTAGATTCAAATCCTAAGCTTTATCAAGAGTCGAGAGAGATCACATTTCTCGAGGTGTAAAGTTTTTCTTAGTTATTGCACTAAAGTAGCTCTCGGCTTTGGTGTGTATTATAAATAACCATTGATTTGATTCAAACTAAAAGACACATCTTTTTATTTAAGGTCGACATATAATATTTTTTGTTCAAACGAAAAGACATCTTTTTTTAATTCAAGGTCAACATATACTATTTTTATTATTAATATTTAATATTATTTATGGCCAACATATAATATTTATTATTATTTTTTATTTTGTTAGGAACGAGCATTACAACATCTCCCCCATATATGGTTTTAAAACCATGTGCAAAGCCTTCATAGAACCATGAGTTGTTTAAGAGGCCTTGCACATGGTCTTAAAACCATTTGCAAGGCCATCCTAAATCATGTACAATAAAACCATGGGTTGTTTAGGAGGCCTTGCACATGGTTTTAAAACCATTTGCAAGGCACTCCTAAACCATGTACAATAAAATCATGGGTTGTTTAGGAGGCCTTGCACATGGTTAACCATGTGCATGGCAACATTTTTTTGGTGATGATTCAAATTTTTATTTTGTATTATTTTGTTAGGTATGAACATTACAACATCTCCTCCATATTGTGCCCCATATCAGGTTGTTTTTCTAGGCGACATTTATTTTGCCGGATAATTAAAATTTTTATTTTTTATTATTTTGTTAGTAACAAAAATAACGTTACATAACATTACAAGATCTCCCTAATGTTTATAAGATGTTATTATTATTTGTATCGGTTATGTTTTAAATTCTTAAGGAGTAGTATATACAAATTTAAGAGGGTAAATTTTGTTCTTTTAAATAAAGTTTCAAATAAAAGTAATTTAAACTTTATTTTTTAAACAAAAGTATTATTTATTTAATTTTAAGTTTAGAGAATAGTTTAGTTTTCAAGTCAATCCCAAAGGGTGAAATGTATAGTATACATTGAAAACCCATTATATGAAGAAAAACTTTGCACATAGGATAAAGTAGCCCATTCAACCCGCCTCAGTTTAGAGAATAGTTTAGTTTTCAAGTCAATCCCAAAGGGTGAAATGTATAGTATACATTGAAAACCCATTATATGAAGAAAAACTTTGCACATAGGATAAAGTAGCCCATTCAACCCGCCTCTTTGATGCCTTTAACCTGGTGGATATTGCTCCCCCTTGTGCTGGGCCTACCTGGCGAAATGGACGGTCAGGGGAGGAAGGAATTAGCAAAAGATTGGATCGGGTTTTATTATCCTCGAATCTTATTGATATCCTCCCTAGACATAGAGTCTGGTCTGTTCCCTCAGTGATCTCAGATCACTACCCTGCCATTCTAGAATGGATGGATGAGCCTATCACTTCTTATCCCCCTTTCAAATTTAATCATACTTGGCTCTCTGATGCATCATTTGTAAATTTTGTAAGGAGCGAATGGCCTCTTCTGGCACAAGATGTCCACTTGCCTGCCCGAAAGGCTTTATCTTTGAAGCTTCGTCTGTTTAAAAAAAAAGGTCAGATGTTGGACTTATGAGAAGACTTTAGAAAAGAAAGATAAGATTCGACATCTTGAAGTAGAGATACATAATCTCTTGGGGTCATCAGCTTCCGGCTTACTCAGTTCTAGTGAAAACCATAGGCTCTTAGTCTTGAAATTGGAGTTAAAAAATCTGTTGGATCATGAGCTACGTTCTGCTATGTTACAAAGCAGACTTTCTTGGGCATCTCTGGGGGATGCCAACACCAAGTTCTTCCACTCGGTTACCTCTGCCCGCAAGAATCAAAATGCTATTTGGGGTCTCCAGGATGAAAGGGGGATATTGGTTGAGGAGGATAAAGAGTTAAAGGCTTTGGGGGTCAGGTTCTTCTCACAGATCTTTAAAGATGATGTTCAGACGAATATAGAAGCTCAGATGAAGGTGATTCGTCTCTTCCCTTCCTTCCTTCATCTCCATGAAGACTTGCTGGTTTTCACAAACCAGATCTCTATGGAGGAAGTTGAACATGCTTTGAAGTCCTTTAAAAAGGATAAGTCGTCGGGCCCTGATGGATGGTCTGTGGAATTTTTCTTGGCGTTCTTGGATTTGATTGGGACTGATCTTTTGGACATGGTTGAATCATCCAGCCTGGAGGGCAGAGTTTTACCTTCCTTAAACTCTACCTTTCTTGCTCTTATCTCGAAATAAGAGAAACCCCTTACATTTGCTGACTTTAGACCTATATCTCTCTACAACCTTATTTATAAGCTGATCTCTAAAATTGCTGCTCTTCGCCTGAAGCCCTTTCTTGACAAGTTCATCTCCCCTCAACAATTTGGATTCTTGAAAAATAGACAAATTGCTGAGCCTGTTGCCATCACACAGGAGTTATTACACTCTGCCAAGACCAAAAATAAATGTGCTATTATCCTCAAGCTGGATCTGTCAAAATCATTTGACAGAGTGAAATGGAAATATATTAGATTGATAATCCTACAAATAGGTGTCCCTCTGATTGGAGTCAACTGGATCATGGGTTGCTTATCTTCTGTAAATTTTGCTCTGCTTGTTAATGGAAGCCCATCCTCTTTCTTCACAGCAACTAGGGGTATCCGCTAGGGCTGCCCTTTGTCCCCCCTTCTGTTTATTCTTATCATAGAAGGGCTCAACCTTTTAACTAGGGATGCCCAGACTAATGGCAAGATTCGAGGCATTAGTATTTCTCCCTACCTCTCCTTTACCCACTTGCATTTTGTTGACAATGTGATTCTTTTTTGTTCTGGTACTTTTGAGGAATGGGTTGCTTTCAAGGTCATTTTAGACACCTTTTGTGATGCTTCAGGCATGAAAATAAATATGGACAAATCCTTCTTCTTATTCAACAATGTGGATGAAGGGGTACTGAACAACATCTCTAGATCCCTCTCAGTTAGTTATGATCATATCTCCCTGGGTTTCAAATATATGGGCTTCTTCATCAAACCCCTTAATTACAGGGTTAGAGACTGGTAGTGGCTTATTTCAAACTTTGAAAGAAGAATCCAGCATTGGACTTTCTGCTTACTCTCTCTAGGGGGCAGACTTGTCTTAATTAAAGCTGTTCTCTCCAGCTTACCTATGTATTGGATGGCTCTGGTCCCCATCCCAAGTTCTGTCCTGGATAAGCTCAGGTCTTTAATCATCTCCTTCCTATGGGGATCTTCAGTTGAACAAAAGAAATTCCACTTAGTGGATTGGCAGACCCTTTCGAAGCCTATTTCTTTGGGGGGATGGGGCATTAAGCACCTGGGATGGTTCAGCCTCTCTTTACGTATGAAAAGTTTCTAGATGGCACTCTTAGTCTCCGGGATATGGCATCAATTACTATCTGTGAAATATCTGAAGGGACTCTCTGTGGCTTCCTGGCTTCGAAATAAAGTTTTTACTGTAGATAATGCCTCTGTGATATGGAAAAGATTTTTGCATACTCTATCATGGATTGGATGTGGTCTTGGCTGGAAAGTAGGGAATGGCGAGGATATTCGGGTTGGCATAGACCCGATTATGGGTACAGAAAATCTTGTTGTCCTCCCTCAGGCACTCCATGAATATTTAGAGGATTACGGCATTGTTTCTCTGGCACAGGCTTGTAATCACTCTATTGGGGCCAACAGTTATTGACTCATAGCAGAAGATTTGGATCTGGGAGGTGATTAGAGGCTTATGTGGAACGAATTTATATCAGGGCTTGAATTTGGTAGAGTTAGATTGTCTCCTCTAAGAGACTCACTCATTTGGACACATTTGAAGTATGCAGGCGATATTTCTGCAGCTCAGGGCTACGACTTCATTGCATTGTGTTCTCATACTTCGTCCCCCGATCGTTCAAAGATTGAGGATCTACTTTGGACCTTTAACATCCTTGCTAAAACACGATGCTTTATCTAGCTGGCGGTCTCGAATAGAGTTCTTACCTAGGACAATTTACAAAAAAGAGGCTAGCAAGGTCTTGGTTTTTGTATTCTCTGTAGGATGAATGAAGATACAATTCACCATTTGTTCTTAGATTGCACTGTCTCAAAAAGGGTCTTCTTTGTCTCACTTGAGCAGTTGGGTCTTTCTTATTTTAAAAAAGGTTCAACAAAGACTTTCTTGGAACTGTGGTTCAAAAACATCTCGATACACTCAACCAACAGTTATCTACCTCTTTTTATCTTTTGGAGCTTGTGGAAAATGAGAAATTGTTGTCTATTTGAGAATAAACCACTCTCTATGATAGTCATCCTTCATCAGGTAAAAGCTCTCTGTTTCTTGCATCCAACTCCGAAGCATAAGCAAAAGAGCAGAAATATTGGTCCCAGTCCTCAGTTATTTTATCCATGTGGATTCTTTGATGGGGCAACAACCAAAGACCTAGGAGGTGCAGGCTTTGTTCTTCACCTAAGCAAACTTCATTCCTTTGCTTTCTCTCTAGGTTGTGGCTCTAGCACAAATACTAGAGCTGAGATTCTTGCTCTTTGGGCTCTTCTTGCTGTATCTAAGATTATGGGGATCCCTTTGCAAACTATATATGGTGACTCTCTAGTCATCATCAATTGGGCTAATCAGATCTCATCCTTGGACTCACCCTTTTTGTATCATTGGTGCAAGGATGTCAGATCTCTCATTCAACACTTCTCGTCTTTGACTCTCAATCATATCTATCGAGAGCACAATCAGCAGGCTGACAGTCTCTCCAAGTATGCTCTTGAGTTGGATCCCGGTATTGGTTACTTTACTGAATTTATGAATGGCATGATCTCGGATCATGGAAATTTTAGACTTTTTAAAGTCTTGTGCCAGGACATTGTCCCTTTCTTATTTTGGCACGATTTATATTTCTTGATAAACAGGACTCCGAGCAGACTGGGAGGAGACTTTTAGCCTACTGATCTTGCTCTCTGATCCATAGGGTTGTTGTCTTGGCTCTTTGTTTCAACACTCAACTCTGTGTTGATATTCCTTTTGGATACTTTGCTGAGATTTGTACTCATGTATAATGAGCCTCCTTTACTTCTTACTTAGTTGAGAATGTTTTGGTGTGTAGTGGGATCCCCATTATCTTCTTTACTGCTTGAAAGCCCATTTTTATATGGCTGTTATGTAAAAGATGCCCTTTGATTCTTAATGAATAACAAGGACTGGATTTTTTTCTCATTGAAAAAAAAAGTAGCCCATTCAATGAAGAAAAACTTTGCACATTGGATAAAGTTTCAAAACCTTTACCATAACAAAAACCTCAGGTTTGAAGAACTATGAAATAGAAAGATCGATAATTTGGATTAATGAATTAAATAAAGAGGTAGCTATCACTTCATGAAATTGCATGACAACCAACCATATGAATCATTAGCTATTATTTTGACATAAACGTATCTTATTTAGTAAAAAATGTTTATAACCTTACTTATTAAACATGTTTTTTTTAAGTTTTCGGTTTTTACATATTGGCATTTTTTTAATGTATCGAACCTGAATTAAGCTTTTACTTCAATAGCATTTGTATTAAAATTTCATAATAGTAGTGTACTAAATATAGTTTGTAACGGGTTTACAGGTTGGATCAAGAAACCCTAGTACTCTATGTCTTTATTTATTAAACCAATATCAAATGGGTTCACGGTAATATTGGAGAATTGGTTCAAACTTCACTGTACATGTATTGTTGGTAGTATTGCAGAATTAGTTCACGGTACAGTTATTGTTGGTATAAAGAATAGCATATGTCACTCTGTATGAAGAAGTGAGGGAATTTATGATACATAAAATGGCTATAAATAAATAACATGCAATGTATTATTTAATGTTGTGGCGGAAACATTGTGGGCCATTGGATCTCAACCTGTTTGAGATCCAATGGCCCACAGTGTTTTCGTTGCAGCATTAAATAACCTATAGCATGTTGCATATTGTTCGTCAAAATCGACAATAAATACAAAAGTTAACTTTGTTGCTACTCCAATCGATTGTTCGAACGTCTAGTCATCAATGATGCAATGCCATATTTCAATACAAACGTAATTTTTTTTCAAGACAAAAGTGCATTCATCCTAAAGTGTAGTTTTCCAATGGATCCGGGCAAGGAATAATATGTTCCATTTAGTTTTGGCCACCTACTCTCCCAAAATAGATGTTTACAGTTTACAGATTCTTTCTCCTGCCAGTGAACAAAAGAAGGTTGTGCAAAATTAGGTTTTGAAAGTCTCTCTTTAACTGAATGATGTTGATAGATTATTGAAGTCCTTAATTTGTAAGGATCTCTAACTATCCATAGTTTTTTGAAGTCTTAGTATCGAACTATTTTCTGTGGCGACCAATATGCAACATTTGTTACAGAGTAGCATATGCTATTCTTTTGTACAACCTTCTTTTGTTCGAACAATCGGCGTTGCATTATGGCATTGCATCATTGATGACTGGATGTTCAAACAGTCGGTCTAGGTAGCAACAAAGTTAACTTTTGTCTTTGTTGTTTCCTTCTTAAAATGCCCCGGGTGCAATTATATTCTCAGTTTTTTAAAGGTCCAATAAACTAAAGTCGGTCTCATCCCAAGTTAATTATCATCATCCATATAAGCCTAAGTTAACTATCATCATCAATGAACATATCTCTGCAATTAATGCGGAGTCTGAAGCAACAAAATAAACAAAAAGCAATTATATCATTCTCCATTGCACTATTCATCCTCAAACAAAAAGCAGAGAATATATATAATAAGCTTAAGCACTAGAGTTAAGTGCTATTCATCCTCAAACGTCAGAAATCTGTATTAGATCACATGCCTTTCAGCCACCGTAACTAAATATGCAGAAGAACATATGCCTTGAATATTACTATCTCTCTTTAAGTTTACCTCAACTCTTTTAGCCATATAGATTTCTCTCCTATAAGCTGCAACTACAGTTTTATCTTATTAAGAAATGTATATACATTGAAAAAAAATGGGCTCAGTCACTGTACATAGCCTTTGGAAATTTACATGGGGTTTAATGTTTAAAACTTGTGATGATATGCACAAAAAACCACATATTTTTATATCATCTATGGCTGTGATTATCCTAAAGCTACTTAAATCAAAACAATACACGCATTGGAACATCATTCCTTCCTCATAGTAGCAATGATGAATAGTTTCCATTTGCTCATCCATCAAAATCTGTTGGTAAAACCTTACATCATCCATCAAAATCTGTTGGTCATGACATTCCATGTTGCAAAATGCTTTGTCACCTCTGCAATAAACAACAAGCAGAGAATGATAAAATTTACAAACGGGTGTGTGCAAGCTAATGAGGATCTCTTTTGACACGTTAGATGCAATAGAAAACTGAAAAACAGGAATCCATCAACTTACATGGATATTTTGAGACACTTACATAATGAATCTTGCGATGAGTAAAAAAGATGAAATGTAGGAAATTGAATTAATTTTCCAAATATATAAATTTTTTCTATTGAAAACGTTCTTAACTATCTAAAGTTAGATCTTTTTTAACAGACACTTTTATTTTTGGGACAAATTATAAGGTATATGTTTTTGTGGGTGCATCCTTTGAGTGACTAAATGACGGAATAAACTTACCAAAACTGGTAGACATATAGAGAACATGACTATTTTTCCAATAATAAAAATAATATTTTTATTTATTTTTAATTATCTAAATGATCGAATCTCAAAAACAATATGCTAATTGTGGGTGCATCGTTTGAATGTCTTAATGCAATTATTTGGAAATGGGTTTTTTATAGCATGTGGAGATCAATGTTCTTTAGTGCACTATACAATTTGTTTTCAAAATGGTTGAGAAACGAAAGAGTTATGGATGAAACACTAACAGTGTGTTTTTTGATTTGAGGAGTGATGACATAAGATAAATAAGAAAAAAAATAGAAAAAAATATATATTCTTGTTAAAAATTACATATTTGGAATCTACCAAAAAAACCATATCTATTTCTAAAATTTCATAAAAAATGGAGGTGTGCAGTATAATGTAACCAACTGCTAAACATGAGCATATTGAAAATTTGGGTATAATTCTCAATTAGCCATGGTTTATCATACTCCAAAGCATAGGCATGATGAATTCGAAGCAAAGTCTGAAGCAAAAACATAGCCATAAGAATTCCATGCCAGCATGGGTGGACGCTCGGCCATAGTGGAAAAAAATGAGCATGCATTTTATTTAAATTCAAATATATATTCCCACCAATGATAAATGCGCGCATGTTATATTACTATAAAACGAGTGTGCGTTATATTACTGCAAAATGAGTGTGTGTTTTACAAGACTACAATGAGTGCACGTTATGTAACTTTAGAATTGACTACATTGTCAACTATACCAATAATTTTATTAT
>LPNX011182416.1:64322-130379 GCA_001517045.1 Pseudotsuga menziesii | reverse complement strand
CAAATAACCATAGAAACAAATATGCAGCAGAAATAACACTTCATTTCATTAATCAATAACTGAAACTGGTTTACATACAAAATGGAAATAAACTAGCTAGAGTGCCGGTAGCTTATCTCTGAGAAGAGATGTGGCAACTACATGCCTATGAACTTTGTGTTACAATGAGGCTCGAAGGCCTATATATTATTGAGAAACAATGGAAACCCTACACATCCAAAAACCTAACCCTAGGAGGTGAAACTCCAAAATGTGGGCCCCGTTGGGTAACTTGGTACATCAATTTCCCAAGGTCATAACTTTAGCATACTACCTTTGATTGATGTGCATGATACATCGTTAGAAAGATCTGTTTAAGGAATACATCCATAAATAACATATATCAAGTCCGGAACGGACTCATATTTGCTCGACCATTCGATGCCGAAAAACGTCGTTTAGGGCCTCAAAATGGCTCCGGAAGTTTAGACCCGAAAACTGCCAAAAATAGTAAATTGTACTACAATTAAGGAAACTAGAAAACTGAAAGAAACAATGGTGGGGGTCCAAGTGGAATAGGTGGGTGGCCACCAATATCCTCCTGGATAACCTTCCTCTATCTGTCTCTCTCTCTAACACATCCACAGGTCACCACATACCACGAAGGATCCCCTCCTCCACTCTATATTTCTCTCTCTCTCTCTCACACACACCCCTATGTCTCCCCTTACCACTAACACCCCCTAACCTATAACCACCCCCCATATCTATTCCCCACCCCTATTACATCCCCTCTACAACACCCAGACACCTGCACATTAATCTAACCCTCCCACTCCTAAATGCCTAACACAACCCTTCCTCTATCTTTGTGTCTCTCTCACACATACACACACATACACAAGTCACCCCATACCACTAAGGAACCCCCAATCCACTCTATCTTTGTCTCTCTCTCTCTCTCACACACACATCCTTATGTATCCCCTTACCACTAACACCCGCTAAACTCTAACCCCTACCCCCCTTATCTATTCCCCAACCCCACCCCCCTATTAAATCCCCTCTACAACACCTAGACACCCCCACATTAATTTACCTCCCCCCCCAACTCCTAAAATCCTAACACACCCCTTCCTCTATCTTTGTGTCTCTCTCACACACACATCCCCATGTCTTCCCTTACCACTAACACCCCCTAACCTATAACTCCCCCCCCTATCTATTCCCCAACACCCCCCTCCCCTTCACTCTATCTCTATCTCTATGTCTCTGTCTTTCCCCTCTTCTCATCCAACTACACCTAACCCAAACTCCCCCTCCTCTCCCTCTCTCTCTCTCTCACACACACATCCCTTGATTTTTAATATAGTATAGTTAGGGTGAAGAGAGGGGGGAGGGGGGGTGTTAAAGCGTCAAGACTTAGGGAGTGCTTCTTAATTCCCCCTAAACATTGAATGATCCCTTAGCCATGGAACTACATTCTTAAATGCTCCTAAACACTATTCAAGAAAAATGCGTACTTGTTTTATGTGGTAAAAACACACTCTCTTTTTTGGTAATAATATCGCGTGTGCATTTTGTTTCAGTATAAACAACAACGATTTCTTAATGAGAAACACACTATCACATTTCAAGCAGGTTTCACAGCCCGCGCGCAATTTCAGGTTGTAGACAGTGCGTTCATTCTCTTCTTCACCATATTATCACACAAAATTTTGTTTTTGACATCAAGCATCTCCATCACAAGTGTCTAAGGATTGCTTGGAGCATGGTATGCATTGAGGAGCAAGAAATAAATAATTAATTGAGAAAGAAAGAAACCAAGCTTGGGGAATCTCCCATTGAGGAGCACCATAGATCATCTCCACCATTTTGTTTCTTGCAATTGAGGAGCTAGCAAAGGAAACATTAACTTGGTCATTGCGGTGGAGTATGTAGACACAATTGAGAAATAAAGAAACCAAGATTTGGGAATCTTGAGGAGCACCATAGAGCATCTCTAACATTGTTTTTCTTGAAATTGAGGAGCTAGAAAAGGGAACATTCTTCCCAATATCCCCCCTAACTTGAGTATCTAGACACAATTGAGAAAGAAATAAACCAAGCTTGGGGAGTCTCCCATTGAAGAGTACCATTGACCATCTCCACCTTTTTTCTTATTGCATTCGAGGAGCTATAAAAGGGAACCTTCCTCCTAATCTTCCCTTTAATTTGAGTATCTAGACACAATTGAGAAAGAAAGCAACCAAGATTGGGGAGTCTCCCATTGAGGAGCACCATATATCATTGATCATTGTGGTGATGGGAAACTCACGTAATCGAGCAAGAAAATCGGCAAGGAAGACAATACCCAATGAAATCCTTGTAGAAATTAGAGAAAAGAAAAGAAATGACATCTCCAATCAAATATGCTTGATGGACACTCAACAAATTCCAGTTGTATAAAATGCCATAGTTATTCCTACCAATCCACAACAAGAAAGACAAAAGAATTCGCTTGAGGGGCCTTCAGTCTCCATAGTAGTTGAAGAACGAACACCACATGGAACTAATCAAGGAGTAAAACATAGGTGCACATCAAGGCCACTTGAAACCTTTGCAGATTTAATTGGATGTGGGTATACAAGTGAAGAATTTAGGGAGTTATTGAATTTCGAGCATATGATCGAAGAAGACAATGTTGTTTATACCACCCAAGAGAATTTCCAATTTCCACCGTTTGAACAACAATAAGAAATGGAAGGACATGAAGTTCATGTTCAAACGCTAGACCGACTGGGTGATATGGTACATGGTGCAGTTCCAACCTCCCTACCTCCATCAACAACTTCACGTTGAAGAACTCCAAAACGGATACAGATTGATGAAAGTCTCATTGGTTCTCTTGAACATACACTATCAAATGCAGTATTTCATATCAATCTTAACAGATACTTGTCAATTATTTTGATTCTAAATGTGATGGAGATAAATGTAGATTATTTATATCATTATTAAAATCTAGGTCTATGACTACTGTTAGGAGAAACTTAAAGATAAATATGATACAAATTTATGAACCAAGTTCTCATGCTGTCATAAGTTTAGTAGATGCATTTAGTACTATTAGAAAGAAATATCGTTCAAAGGATCAAAATGCAACTCGTCATGTGTTGTCACAATCAATCATGAACAAAAGCACCAGGGCCCTTCGACTTCTTAATCCTACATCCAAAGTTGTAGGCTTGGATATCAAAAAACTCTGTAGGTATTGTTCTAGAAGAGAACAACTTGATTCTGGTCAAACATATGTTTGGTCCTTCATTGACAGGTTTCCACGCTCTGATATGAAGCTCATTGATGCAGTAAAGGGACTGGTGCAGTAGTTTTGGCGTGATAATAGTAGACCTTCATCCAACCAAAAAGATGTACTAAAATTGAGAAGGGGTTCAAGGGACCATGAGCCCCATATTAAAAATTTTCTTGACATGACACAAATATAATTATATGAGAGATTTAGGCATGAAAATAATGAACTTGACTTGGGCCAAAGATCCTTCAACAAATGCAAACCATGGTATGTCAAAATAAACACAACTCGTAACACATGTTGTTTTCAATATCACATTGAGTAGGGTTATTATTATGACACATATATACATATATTGTGTGTATTACATAACACTCTTGTGCAGGAATGCTCAACTACATTGCCACCGACATCATCTAGAGACTTTATTCATAGCATTTTGTGTAGAAGGATAGAATGTTGCACATTTGATCAAAGGCCTTGCGTAGATGGGACATGCCCAAGGTGTGGTGGAATGTCAATTTGGAAAAATGCATACATGTGACCAATGAACATGAACTTGGGAGACATGAAGTGAACTTGCAACCATTCAAATATGTCATGTATGATATCGGTGGAGGGAATGAAAGAAAGAAAAAACAATTGGTCACCTCTCAGGTTAGTAACGAGTTCCTGAATAGTACTTTTTTCTTCATGTATTTCTACTTTATATATGTAACAACCTATTGATTTGTACATCTTTATTGTTGATCTAGTAGGTACCTGTTTTGCAACTTCATGGATGAATTCTTTGAAAAGACACAACAATATGTAAAGCATGTACATGTGGCTCATTGGCAAGATGAGTAGTTTAGAACGTACAGGGATACATTTCCTATTGGAACTATATTATCAGTGGTCGATTATGTGGAAAAGTACACTCTTCAACCACAAAACGAGATTCAAATTCAATACTATCACTCAGACCAAGTCATCATAATGGTCCATATCACTTATAGACATGGGGCATATATTATTGAAGAGAACAGGGTTATATTGAAGGAGTATCACATTTACATAGGTGATGACATGTGTCATGACTTGTCTTTTGTACAACACAACTTTCAATTGTTCTACAATCACCTGAACGATAACAATATACAAATGGAACAACATTGGATTTTGTCTGAAGTTTGTGCGAGGAAATCAAAAAATGATCATGTCTTCCAATGGTTGTGTATTCTCCACAAGAGGCACAAGGTGCCACATATTCAGAACTATTTTGAGACTATACACGGAAAAGGGGAACATGATGGAGTAGGTGCATGCATCAAGACTTCATTATGTAGGAAATGTTAGGATTTCATATCCTAGACTAGATTCATTAGTGTCCAATTCAAAAATCATAGCAGTAGCATATCCAGAATCACTGATAGAAACATAATCATAAGATAGACACAATATTTATCTTGGGAAACCCTCAAGGGAAGAAAACCTAGAAAAACTTCCTCTGTATAAGATGTATAATATATAACCCCAAAAACAAGTGTTCTCCTCCTTCTGTTATGTCTGTCTGTCTCTCCTATGCGCTACTCAAGTTAGTGAGTCTATGTTCAAATAAGAATCACAACTCCTCTATTTATACACATTGAGCCAACTGACTTTTACCCTAATCATGTTGGCCCCACTAAACTTTCTGGGATGACTTCACCTAGGAAGACTCAAAACAATATATTTATTCATTAGGGCACTAATGAATTGACTTACAATGGAGGCTTTACCTCATGACTCTATGATGACCAAATATAATAGTAACACCCCACCAAAGGAATAATAACATCTCCCTTAGGTTACATCAGTAAAATACATTTAGAATATCCTTTGAAGTTACAATATTCAACACTCCCCCTTAATGAGAAGGTTATTCTACTGACAACATTATCATAGACTATAGGAGAACAGAGAGAAAATATCTTTAATAGTAAATTGAGGTAATACATGTATACATCATAGGAAGTTTTCATAATCAGTAACTGGAATAGTTACTCTTCATCTTTTGCATCACACGATCACTTGATCCTTTTGCAACAACACTTCGACCTTTTGATCCATCATAGAAACACTTTGATCTTTTGATCCTTTGCAATACTTTGATCCTTTCCAACAACACTTTGATATTATTGATCCTTTGCAATAACACTTCGATCTTCTTGATCCTTTGCAGCAACACTTTGATCTTCTTGATCATTTGCAGGAACACTTTGATCTTATGTAGCAACCTTTCTATCTTCTCGATCTCTTGTAGCAACACTTCGATCCTTTTGCAACAACATTTCAATCCTTTCGATCCTTTTCAGTAGCACTTCGATCCTTCTTGATCCTTTGCAGCTTCTTTTAGATATACTTGACCCTTCACTGCTATACTTCAATCTACTTGATATTTCATCGCCACGCTACCTGCAGTACACATGATCTATTTGTGGAATGACCAATCCCAATCACTTTAGGAAATAATCCCAAGGAGAATGCAGTCCTCCATCAACATGATCCATGATATCAATCAGTTGAATAATATACAACTAAATGTAGATCTCGACCGCACCCAATGTCGACCCTATCGTCCATGAGGACTCATCGTAGACCATCCATATCACTAAGGTTAGGACCACTCCCAAGTGAGTGTTATACTACGATATATACACTTACGTGTAGGGATAATCTTCCAAGCAAGAGTATTGTCTACAGAGCAGATCTTGACTGCATACAAAATGTTGGCCCATCGTAGAAAATATATACCACTAAGGTTAGGACCACTCCTAAGTGATTTTTATACTATGAAGTCTGTGAGGACTCATCATAGAGCATCCATACCATGAAGGTTAGGATCAATCCCAAGCGAGTGTTATTCTATGGCATCTACATATGAATGTAGGCATACTCTCCATACAAGAGTATCATCTGTAGAGTAGATCTTGACTACATACAAAATGTCAGTCCTGTCGTCCATGAGGACTCATCGTAGAGCATCCATACCACAAAGGTTAGGACCACTCCTGAGCGAGTGTTATTCTATGGTATACACAACTGAATATGGGTACTCTCCATGTGAGAATAACATTTGCAAGGCCATCCTTAGCTAGTAAGTACCACTCTCATGCAAAGAGTGTTATACCTTCCATCCTCAAGAGAGGATACTATCGTCCACAAGTAAATGTCATTCCTTTATCATCACTATCATCCATCATTGATGTCATTCTCATCCATACTCCCCATTTCCTGGGAATTTTTATATTATCAACCTGCTCCCCCTTTGTCTGAGGAGGGTTCATGTCTTTGACCTGATCTTACTTTTCAAAGAAGGTCCATATATTCATTATATGTAGTCCCATCACTATTCCTCCTTGCGAGGAAAGTCTTTTTGAATTACACCAAGCTTATCATAGAAATTTTCAAACTTCACTCGAGATACAAGCTTCGTCAGTACATCAGAAACTTGGTCATCAGTAGTCACATACTAGAGCTTGATAGCTCCCTTTTGTACCATATCCCTTATATAAAAATATCGGATTTATATGTTCTTCGATTTTTCATTGAAAAATAGATTCTATGTCATCTTTATACATCTCTAGTTTTCACAAAGAATTACTGTCGTTTCCAACTCCATGTCAAATAATATTGAAATCAGCTTCCAAATCCATATTGCTTCACAACAAGCGGAGCAAGCTGCAATGTACTTTGCTTTAGCTGTACTGAGAGAAACATTGGACTGTTTCTTACTAAACCATGATATCATGGTGGATTCTAGACAATAAAATCCACCTGAGGTGCTCTCTTTGTCTATGACACTTCCTACCCAATATGAATCCGTATATCCATACAATTTGTAGTCGTGATCTATCCCATTGTAAAGTCCTAAATATATTGTACCTTTTAGGTACTTCATCACATGCTTTGCAGCTATCGGGTGAACCTATATAGGTTTAACTAGATACTGAATTAATGTGTTCACAAAAAAGCATATATCTGGCCTTGTGTTCATCAGATACATCAATGTCCCAATAATATGTCTGTACTGAGTCATATCCACTAAATCTAATGTCTCATCAAACAACAGCTTCAAGTTGGTGTCCATGGGTGTGGCCATGGATTTACAATCCAACATATCGAGTCTTTTCAATACTTCCAATACATACTTTCCTTGATTCAGAAAGATTCCTTCTGGGCTCTGCCACACTTCCATCCCTAGGAAATAATGCATTAATCTAATATCTTTCATCTCGAAATCTTCAGCTGGATCCTTCTTGCAATCCTTGATCCGTTTCTCATTTCCAGTTAGAAATAGATCATCCACATACACCAATAGTATGACTAGTTCATCATCCATAATCTCCATATAAAGGTTAGGATCAACTTTACTCTTGGTAAATCCCATGCCTTTCAAGAACTTATTTGTTATTACACACCAAGCTCTAGGATCTTGCTTCAGTCCATACAAATCCTTTATGAACTCACATACATGAGTTTCTCTGTCTTTAACTTCAAATCCTTGTGGCTATTTGATGTAAACCTCTTCTTCAATCTCACCATTAAGGAAGGTTGTCTTTACATCCATCTGGTGTACATCCCATTTCATCATGGAAGCAAGTGCCATGATGGTTCTGATGGAAGTGTACCTTGCTACTGAAGAAAATGTCTTTTCATAATGAACCCCTCTTTCTAGGAGAATCCTCTAGCCACAAATATTGCTTTGTACTTTTTAATAATTCCATCAACAACATGTTCTAACTTGTATATCCATTTCGGAAATACCCCACTCTTGTTTTCTGGTTTGGGAACAATATCCCAAACATCATTCTTCATGATCGACTAGTATTCTTCTATCATTTCTTCAACCCATTCTTTCTTCTAAGAAGCTTCCTCATAGATGGTGGGTTCTTGATCTACACGATCGCACATCAAAGCTACATAACTGGAATATGGATTTGATATTTTGCTGGTTCTTGTGGAGCCTTATGGCGCTCCATATATTTCTGCTTCTTGTATGATTTCTCTTACCTAAGCAGGTTTTCTCTTTCAAGAGATTTCCATAGTAGGGGGCTCCCGAGGTTCTAGCATGTCATGATCTTCTGATGCTACTATTTTAGGAGAGGTTTCAGCTTCTATCATTCTGGGAGGTACACCCTCTTCATGTACTTCTTCAAGTTGATACCTTCTAGACTTTTTAAGAGCTGTCTCTTCATCAAATGTTACATCCCTACTAATTTAGATATGGTGGAATCCTAAAATGTATATCCTGAAGTCTTTGGAGACTTCACAGTATCCTACAAATATTCCCTTCTTCCCAGAAGGATCCAACTTGGTTCTCTTCTCTTTCGGAATATGTACATATATTGGACAATGAAATATCTTAAGATGGATCAATTCAGGTTTCTTTCCGGTATACATCTCTCTAGGAGTCTTGAATCCAAGAGAACAGTGAGATATTCTGTTCTGCACATATATGACTGTTCTTGCTGCTTCATTGCATAAGGAGGTGTTAGCTATAATATTTCACCTCTTGCGGATAGCAAGGTGTTCCACTGGTCTGAATGGTTCAGATCTAGAACAAATAGATCATAGACGCTGATAACTCTCCCTAGACGCTGTAGATATCTGGAATACAAGGCTTTGATAGTCCACCTGCGTACCTGCAATCAAGATCAACACGAAATAGAACAAAGCAACCAGAATATGATCTACTAATCTATGCTAGTGACTAAGGAATATAGCAATATATATCTGAAATCAAACATCAACAATATATATGGGACATAAAATCAACTTGAATTAAAAATATGAAGAAGTTTACAACCAAGCCTTAGTGTTGACATGCATCTCCATGAAACCAACTCTTCATCCCCAAAAGCTTCGAATATAGCTCTCTATGCTCTCTCCAAATGATCTTGGGCCAATAATCAATCTAACAGCATAACGATACCTTCAATGTTCTCCCCTCAACCATGGCTATGAGGTCATATTTATAGGGATTTAATGGATAGAGATGGTTGAGAAATTAGTGGGTGAGGTGGCCTCTAAGATCCTGGGATGAGGGATCTCGAGCTCAACCAACCCACAATAGTAGGGATAAGACAGTACACAAGGATTATCATCTAGAAGCCTCGAGAAACTTCTCTTTTTCCCTTTTTACCCAGGGTATCGTGCTTCTCCTTCTATGACATAGCGGTTTTGGTAATAACCGCCTATGGACCAAGGGTAACAGGCCGTGGCACCACTTATGGAACACAAATAATGGGTTGTGTGAGCAGGGGTACTGCTCTTGGATAAAAGGGCATGCATGGTGCTGGGAATTTGTATGACAGATTGATAAAAAATCATTTAGTTTCCCCTCCAGAAGTTGGGATTCAGGGCAAGTAGGTATGTCAAATGTCTTATCACATGATGGTGACAGGATTTTGGTATAACAGGATGCCCCCCAAAGCATGAGTCTTAGAGTGATACGATAAATGAGAGCTTTGAGAATAAGTCGTCGCCAAGAGATGAAAATGTTGGCTCGATCGGAGTATGCAGTCAAGTAGGCATCTGTAGTACATCAGTCTGTTGACTCATAGACACAAGTAACCAAACTCATAGCTGCAGACCAATACAAGGGAGATCCATGAGTGGAATAAACAAGTATAGCTACTACAGCGTAGATCCATGTGATAGAGGACTCAAACTTGGACATAGCTACCAGACATACAACATAGATCTATGTCATACAGACGCAAATTTGAGCATATACACGACCATACAAATGTGGATCCATGCTAGATGTGCAAAACTCCATCGCAACCTGGGGAAAAAGCCATGAGTGATTTTTAAACAAATGCCCAGCGTCTTCATCTTGTCTTCCACAAAGTACGATTCTATCTATGTGATTACAATGATCTGAAGTCGAACATGGTAGAAACCACTTGATTACTGGCCAATGATGTGAACCGTTAACAAGTGTGAGGGAGATCACCATTAATGTCAATGATTCCCAAGATACCCTAGTACAATCTACTGAGTGCGAATAGATGTCATGATGTTGAACACCTAGTCGATTCTATCGATCAAAGGTCAATGATGTGAACCTATGTCAAGAGTGAGAGAATCTGTCATTAAGGCATATAGATATTAAGGTACTAAATATTGTTTCTAAGACTATTTCTCGGATGATGAGCTGATGCCGACGGGAATAGTCTCGTCGAAGGAGGGCCATGATGAGTCCCACATCGACGACACGAAACTCGGAACATAGTTTTGGAATGATGTGAACGTAGTAACCATATGACTGACTCAAAGATACTGAAACAAAGACTGTGTAGACTGCATAGGTAAAAATTTTTCATATCCCCTTTGAACATTGGGTGGCATGACAAAATGACTTGGCAGCATGACTAGACAGGACAGATACATAATGCAACAGTGGACAATGCATTCTTTTGAAAGACTCAAAGGATTGACATGACTCATGAAAGTGGATCATCACAGAGATTAGCTGGATACCCAATTGATTGACATGATTGTGTAGACAAGTGCCATGTTCAAAGGTAACGACAAAAAATTGCCATTATTTTCAAAATGATTCCCTTTCCATTTTCCCCATCATGATTGATGAGTGCCTCTTTTCGGTTTTATGAGTTCAAAGAGGGTAACAAACACTCGATATAGCTTGTTAGAAGACAAGTCCAGTATCATATGTTTTACGAACCTGAGAAAGGAGGGGTTTGTTCCCAAACGGGCCTCTCAATGTTTAATTTTAACGAGTCCACTGAAAGAAAACTCGGTATTGTTCATGTTTAGAGAGTCTGAACGAATACAGAAGAAAACTCCACGGGGGTCCTTTTTTGTATGATTTAGTCTCTAAGGCCCAAAAAAGTATAAAATCATACCTTATAGAACTCTTCCAGTCATGATTGGCTGGAGTGTTCCTTTCTCGTAAATAGTCCTATCCGAACCAAGAAAGAGACAACCTACCATTGGACAGACGACCCTTCAAATACTTTAATGAGCGTGAAGAAGACAATATCACTCGACAATATTTTCGTATTTAGGGAGCCTGAAAAGGGTTTAAAGAGAACTCCATGAGGTTTCTTTATACAATATAATCTTTTATGAGACTGGAAAGAATTGGAAATGGACTCGATGAATTTTTCGTATTTAATGAGCCAGAAAAAGAGGTGCAAAGAGAACTCCATGATGCTTCTTTACACAATGTCGTATTTTACGAGCCTGGAAAGAAACTTGAACTAGACTTGAAACTTTGATACTAGATTTTTACGAGCATGACAAAGTGTCGTAATAAATGCTCGATGACCTTTTCCATTTTGTGAAAGTACGAAAAATCCATAAGCAAACTTTCGAAATCTTTTTACTAAAGTCAACCTGCATATGATTCATAAACAAGTGTTAAATGCATTTAAAACCAACATTAAGGGATTATGCCAAATAGATTTTGACCAGAACATGATGTAATATCAAAATTATAGTAAGTCAGACCCAAAAAATGTCTATATAAGGCAAGTAAATAGTAAAAAATCAAAACATTTCACTATTTACCTCCAGTAGAGAGCACTTGGAGCATTTTCTAGCCAGATCTTCCACAGCTGATACCGAGAGTTCACACTGTCTGTTTTCAGTCTCGTCAGTTGCAGGTAATAGCTAAGACCCTTATCTTTCATTTCATAGCTTCTATTTTGGGATTTGGTGGGGTTTTGGGCCTACTTGGTAATCCCTAAAATCCAATATGCGGGCACAGTGGCTACCCCTTACGGGATACGCGGTACCACCTGAGAACCGCACCAAGAATACGGTGGACAGGCGGTGCCACCACCTGTCTCCAATGGGGCACAAGCAGTGCCAGCCATGGAGAGGTTAAACACATGATATGGGAAAAATTTATTCATTCTTTTGATTTGCAATGACTCAAGGATGATATTAATGCATACCATTGTTGTTTTTGGTAGGTCTAGGTGTCCAAAATATGGTGATATGGAAGGAAAGAACACATGATGATGAGGATGTTGCTGCTGAACGGAATGCGGCTTGTATTTCTGCACTCTGAAACTATGGGCTGTTAAATTTATTTCAGACACCAAGCATGGTGTCCCACGAGAGATTACTGGAACACATACTAAGAATGTGGAATCCAGAATAGTAGTATTTCGAGGTGGGGCACACATACTTACAGTGGAGGTAGAAGATATCTACTTCCTGACTGGCCTATCGAGATGGGGTGCCCCCATCTCACCAATAGGGTCCTGTGGCACAGAAATTACCACTAGAGAGATTATATATTGGCACTGCGTACCAGGTACAGGTACATCGAGGAAGAAAATCCCCATCAAAGCAGTGATAGACAGGGCTCTATGGATTTTTCTGTTCACCATGCAGAGGATGGCAGGGAGCCAGGGTGTGCATCAGGCTTCTAGGGCACATATGTTGTATGCCATAAAGGCTATGGCACCTACGGTGTTCAACTAGGTGGAATCATTCCTTCCAATCTTCAAGGATCAACTGACTAAATGTCGGTAGGGAGAGCTGAAGCAATTCGGCTTTGGTTCCATCTTAGCTTGCTTCTTCTTTGAGAGGGTCCCAAATATGAGGTCCTAGGTGACTTTCTGGAGTCTGAGAGCACAAGACCCTCGTATGCTGAGGTGGGTCCAGGTCATGGCTCGCACAAGAGCGCGTAGGGGCAGAGTGAAGTTTGGTGATCCGTTCTTCAGATGGTTGCGGGATTAGATGCCACATGGTTGAGGACTATGCCTATGCAGGCACAGATTTTACAGATGAACTTGACCTACCACTCCCACCACCTGGAGGCCAGTGGGGTGACATTGGTAAGAAGCAAGAAACCATAACAATGGAAACTATTTTTATGTTTTTATGTTTTATATTTTTTATGATAAGTGACGAGACCTATTTGTCTTCATGCAGATGTTGGAGTAGCGAGGCCTCGAGGAGCATATCCATTAGATAGGCGAGCCAGAGCTTGCTTTGTGCTACAGGGTGATGATATCACCGAGGAGTTGGAGGAGAACCTAGAGAGGTTGACTCTGGACATTCCAGGGTGACTCTGGACATGGACTCGAACTTACCCTTCCCTAGATTGTCATATCTCTGGTCATAAGTAAAAACTAGGTCACCCTCATTGAAAACACGAGGTTGGACGGATTTATCATACTGCACCTTGACGTGTTTCTTGTGTGTCTCATTAGCCAAGGCAGCATCTCTACGAGTCTCATCAAAGTTATTTAAGTACAAAAATCTCGCTTCCTCTGCAGAAGTGTCTGGGAGAAGTTCGACGGCAAGTTGTAAAGATGGAATCTGACATTAGATCGCCAAGACAGCTTCAAGTCCATAGATAATCTGGAATGGTGTGAAACTAGTAGCTATTTTCATGGAAGTACGATAAGCCCAAAGAGCGAAAAAAAGAACGAGATGCCAATTGAATTTATGATCTCCAACCATCCGACGAAGCATAGTTTTCAAAACCTTGTTAATGGCCTCTACTTGACCATTTGCTTGTGGATAATACGGCATAGAGTTTTCATGGAAAAAACCTAGCTTGGCACTCAATTCCTCCATCATTGGATTACGAAAATGAGATCCGTGATCAATGAAAATGGACTGTGGAACTCCAAATCTAGATATGATATAATTGAACAAGAAGAGAGCGGAAATATTACCATCTTCTGCGTATGTAGGCATGGCCTCAGCCCATTTTGTGAAATAATCCATGACTACGATGATGTAAACATGCTCCCCAGCTGAGGTAGGCTTACAATGCATGAAGTCAATCCCCAATTTGGCAAAAGGGCTAATGGCAATGACGAGGTGAAGCGGAGTAGGATGGGTGCGCTTTTTGGGATAAAAATGTTGGCAAGGTGGGCATTTCTTAACAGCCTCATGATAATATTTGAAGATAGAAGGCCAGAAATAGCCAGCACGAAGGATTTTATGGGCTGTAGCCATCCCAGATAAATGACCACCACATTCTCCAGAGTGGCAATCATTCAACACGTGTTCAGCCTCCTCATGAGTGAGGCATCGCCAGAGAATGGAATCAATCCCATGTCTATACAAGGTATCATTTAAGATAAGATAGTACTTCGCATGGTGACAGATGCGGCGACTATCATCGCAAGATAGATGCAGCTGAAAAAAATGGGTCTGGAGATAAATCAACAAATATCCATACCAAGGATCAGTAGTGCTAATTAGGAACAAGAATTCATCTGGAAATGAATCATTGGGCTCAAATTCCGTGGTTGCACAGGGAAGGTCACACATAAGTTCAACAAAAACCAAGGATTTCTTTGATGTAGCCTTGGCAAAATCGAGATCTAACTCTTGAAGGATGACGATCCAACGGGAGTACTTGCCCCCGAGTACATGACGAGTTAGAATGTAGTACATCGGGTTCTAGTCTGCCAATACGGTGGTAGTGCGAAGCAGAATGTAGTGACGAAATTTTTGCACAGCAATGACCATGGCCAAAGCTAGTTTCTCCACATGTGAATAACAAGTTTTAGAGTCAATAAGATTTTTACTGGCATAATAAATCACATGCTCTTGACCGTGGAGATTGTCTTGCACTAAAACCATGGCGATGGTAGTAGCGGAGGAAGCAATATACAAGAGAAAGTCCTTTGAATAATCCGAGGGGTGTATCATGGGTGAATGAGTCAGAGTGTGCTTAATATTATCAAAGGCACATTGGGGTTGGTCATCCCAGAAGAATGGAGTGTTCTTCTTGAGGAGACGCATATAACCGTGTGTTTTCTCAGCGAAATTGCACACGAAATGGTGGAGAAGTTTGCATTCGCTTGCAAACTTTGGATTTCAAGGATGTTGGTTGGGGCTGGTAGATTAATGACAGTGGAAATCTTCAAAGGATTGATTTGGATTCCATCTTTGGATACCACAAATCCAAGCAGACGTCTCATCTCAACGCAAAAAACACATTTATGCGAATTGAGCCGTATATTATAATGATGGAATATTAGGAATATGTCTCTAAGATGACTAGGATGGTCCTCCCGTCACTGCGAATGAGTAGGGAGGTTGTCAAGGTACGGTTCAACAATATGTTTAATGTCGTGAAACACATACGACATCGCACGCTGGAACGTGGCTCCAGCATTTTTCAAGCCAAAAGGTAACTTCTTATATGTAAAGGTTCCCCATGGGAAAATGAATGCCGTCTTATGTAGCCGGAGAAGCCATCCATGAATGAAAAGATGACACTTCCAGCACAGTTATCGATAATCTGATCGATATGCAGGGTAGGAAAGTTGTCTTTGGGACAAGCTTTATTTAAATCCCTAAAATTGATGCAGACTCTAATGGTGCCCTGCTTTTTATTGACAGGGACAACGTTCGATACCCATTCTGTCAAAGGTATAGGATAAATAAAACTAGCTTTCAGAAGCTTCTCAATCTCAGCTTTAATAGCAGTGGCCTTCCTAGGATGGACTTGCCTAAGTTTTTGCCTGACAGGTTTAGCCGTGGGATAAGTTTTAATCTCGTGGACCACAATGGAAGCGTCAATCCCCAACATCTCTTCATAGGACCATGCAAAAATATCCCGGAATTCCTTAAAAAGTGCCTTATATGCTTCAGATTCATCTGTGGAGCAGTTCTGCCCAACATGAACGTGCTCAATAACATCAGGTTTGGTTGATATGTCAATTGGGTTCGTCTGAGTAATGTTGCAAAGGTTTCCTTTAGAATCTATGTCTTGCAACAATATAGGACTTTGCGAAATGTTGACAATATCAGTAGGAAACAAGGATGCAAAATCATGGCTGCCCGAACTGGTATTGGGGAGGAACATGGATCTATGATGGTGATCCTCCTAAATGGGCTCATCCATATTCATGATCTCTGTAATGGACTCGTTGGAAGGAAAAGTCTCGGAGAGATAATCTAGAATCGAAAGAGAAGGTTCTAACCAGTATGGTAAGTGGTAAGGATCCGAAGCCACTAAATGAATATCATCAGTGTGATCATCGGAACAAGTTTGAATGGTGTCATACATAGGTTCGTGTGGGCTCAACAAGGTGGACTCAACAAAATTTGTGCCCCTTGGGCTAAAAATCAAATGAGGCGATCATATGTACTGTCGCGGTATCTGTGCTAGGAGGAGTAGAGGGAAAAATCCCTATGAGAGATGAATCCTTCAGCATACCTACCCCAATCGACTGGTAAGGAGGAGGGGACTGACCTAACATGGGGATGTTATCAGCCATAGAGGTAGTAACATCCAGCATACAGAAATCAAGTTGGTCAATGGTAACAATTCTCCCAAGATGCGGGAATTGGACCATTCGAAATACTGTTGAAGCAACAACAAACATAACATATAACCAATTATTTCTTAAAAGGAGTTTATAATCCAGAGGGGCATCCACCACTTCTACTTGGATGGAAATGGTTTTGCCCCCTAGCTCGACCGCAAGGGCTGATATGAGACCATGGGGTTGGAAACCCTATCCATCAAAGGCTTTAAGGGTCGTAGGTGATGTAACAAGCTCGGGAGAGCCAAGAGCTTTCCAACAAGTCAGAGATAACACTGAGGTCGAAGCTCCTTCATCTAGTACCATTTGAAATAATTTATTTCCCACTACTTTCATAATGATCTGAAAAGCAAGTTTATGCAGTAATATAGGTTTATAGTTCTCAACATTGAAGTGAATCAAGTTAGTGTTATCCGGGTCTACAGCTCCTAAAGCTGTCAAAAAGTTCTTACGCTATGCGGGACAACTTTGGAGTACTTCTAGGGTAGATATCGCATAAGGTGCCTGAGTGAGATCTTCAACTACATTATATAATTGAGAAACGCGGGCGTTGGGATTAAAGACAACCTTCTGAAGAGTACTCTTTGGTGGGTGCAAAATCATGTCGAGAATAGGCTTCTCGATAGACAAGGGAACAATAGACAAGGATTCCGGAGAACTAGTAGAGGGATCTTTCCCTGAAGAAGATTGATATTCTTTCTTAATTGCGGGTTTATCATAATTTTGGATTTGAGTTTGCAGATGGATGGTATCTGAGGACATCATACGAATTTCCTCCGATGAACTAGAGTTACCCTGGTTAGACATGTGGTCTACCAGTTGTTGTTGAGAGGGAAAGGGATCTGTAAGTACTGCAGGTGTAGGATTAGACTTCAGAAACTAGGAGATTTCGTCTCGATGGGGACACTCCTTTGAAAAGTGGTCATCACCACATAATAGACAGGGATATTTATCCTTCCTTTTCCCTTTGTCGTTGTCATTATTGGTTGATCATGGGGTCTCTTGTTGGTTTCTAGATTTTTTATTTCTATTTTTACCTTTCTTTTTATTACTCGAGGTTTGAGTACTTTGAATAGAATTGACCTCGGTAGAAACCTTGGGAGTTGAAGGAGTAGCAATTTGGGTTTGCTTGGAAGGTTTCACTGTGGATGGGGACTGGATTGAGCCAACAATCCCATCAACAGGTACTTCTGCTGGTGGCTTGGCAGGGTCAGTGCTGGGGCGAGGAGCTTGAGGAATCAGGTCATAAAGAGTCTCGGACTAGGAATAGACCAATTCTAGGTACTGAGCTTGAATAATAGCCTGCTCTTTGGTAACGGCATCGCCCATGGCCATATCTCAAGCAATAGGAGGCAACACGAACTTAGTGAACCAATCAGCTAACAACTGATCCGGAATAGGGGCCTTAATAGGCCTTCTCCGCCTTCTCCACTCATGGATATGGTTAGAAATGTGGATGGAGGTGTTCTGTCATAGAGAAGTTAAAAGTTCAGTGCCCATTTCATAATGGATAGGGAGTTGAAAGTGCATAAGAAATATGGTTGCCAATGAGCCAAAATCCACACACGAATGTTGTGGGAGTTCAATGTACCACTTTACGGCCGTATTGGTCAAAGTTTGCTGAAAGAGATGTAACCGAATGGAATCAACCATGAGGGAGTTCGAGGAACACCACAAATGAAAAGTCATAACATGGTCCCATGGATCTTCACCCTGCTTCCCATCGAATTTCGGAATATCCGATGGCAAATTTACTGGAATGGGAGGCCACGAGGGATTGTGTCAAATGGGATCATTAATCAACTTGGACAAATCAGGCAAGTCCAAAGTTGCTAGGAAAGGTAATTGTCTATTTGGTTGCACATACTAGTAATATTGATATGGAATATAATTACCAGTAGGGCCATAGGTAGATTGATAAACAAGTTGCTGTGAGGAAGAACCACCAGAGGATCTGCCCATGGGGGGTTGATTTCCGGAATTAGGATCGTTAGGACCACTAGGGCCTCTAGATCCACCGGGACCACCAGGACCACCGAGACCACCAGGAGGCAGACCACCAGACCCTCCGAAACCTCTAGGAGGTGGAAAAACTCTAGAGCCACTGGAACCACTAGGTGGAGGGCCACCAGACCCTCCAGAGCCATAAGGAGGAAAGCCACCAGGTCCCCTAGGACCATAAGGAGGAAAGTTTCCAGATCCTCCGGGACCATGAGGTCCCCCAGGGGGAGGATCTCCATAAGGTGGTCCTCCCCCACCTCCCGCAGTATGTATAGGTATCCCTTCCATGGTTGGCATGTAAGACTAGTTGGGTTTCCCCCATGGCATAAAAGTGTTACTAGGGTATGGAATTCCAACATGAGGTGTTCCTGTAGGATTAGATGGATGATTACCTACAGGTATTTGATAACCATAACCACTAGAAGACTGAATGGTAACATGTTGTTCCCCCAAGGGCTGACCTGAACTAGATGGGGGATTTACCACATTAGTGTGGGTGGGAGGGATAAAAACTATAGATGTTTCTATGTTAGGGATCTGCCCTTGACTAGGTACAACTCCGGTATTAGATAATGTAGGTCGTGCTAGGGGTTTCCCCCCGACATTCAAAGGTACTGACAAAACAATAATTTAAGGTTGGGCCCCAGATGCAAAAGACCTGGGAGGATTTGGAATAGACATAACATAAGAGGTGAGAGGGGTGGAAATTTGAAATGGGTTGCAGGGTGTCAATGGACGATCTATAATTGGTTCATTGGGTCTCATATATTCGGCAAGTGAATGATATCCCCTAGGAATAGATGTGGATCTTGGTAGTGATGGACCTAAAATGTTATCTATCTGCTTATCAATATCATGTGCATGGAGGATAGCAGCACGGTATTTCCTGTGTTCTTCTTCCAAGTTAGAAGAGTTTGCACGGGTGCCAAATGAAGCAATGGCCTGACCTACAGGGGTTCCCCAAAATGCAACATCGGGACCAAAATTCTGGCGAACAACATCATCAACATGTCCTTCCATGGGAGAATGAAACGATGAATCTTCCCGGGAAGGCTATTGGACCAAGGAAGGTGAGTGTGAAGAATATGGTACTCCACATTCCACCACCACATTATCTCCCACTTGGGAGGTGGTAGAAGCTCCTTGGTCGATATCTTCCATAGGATTTTCTCCTAAAACAGGAATAAAATCAGGTGGCAAGCCTCGTACTCTTCTGGACTGTCTTAACTCAGCCATTTTGTACAGTTCCTATCTAACCTAGGGTCTGAAAATCTAAAAAAAAACACACCAAAAGACTTCCCTACTCAAACTATAGGTCAAAACAAGCAGACTTAAAATTAAAGGAGGAGTTCAAAATTCAGGTCTCTCACTAGGATTGTCAAGTAGGTGCCACTCGTGATATACCTTGAGGGTATGTGCATAGTAATCCCCCCGAATGCTATTTTCGGTGTATGGCTCCAAACAAGATGGCCAAAGGGCTTTTCTTAGATAGATAAGGTACCCTAGTGGGGTCTCCCGATATACTCAAGGTACGTGGGAGCTCGAATAGGTAGTAGTGATTTCTAATGCATAACCATACACAAGGGGCCTTCCGATATACAATCGAGTACATGAAGTACCTTTCTATATACCTTAAGGGTACGTGAAAGGCCGTTCGATATACCGATGGTACGTGGAAGAACCGCGCGAGTCTCGGAATGTAATGCTGACAAATAAGGACAACTCCTACGCTTTACGATGCCCGAACATGTCTCTAACCTATCACTCAAGTTACTAAGTAAATTTTAACCTATAAATACCATTAATTTTAACTTGTACGGTTAGGTGAATGCATGATGTTTTGACAGAAAAGTAAAACCATGCAATATGCTTGTGCAAATGTTCACTTTACTGTTCAATATGCCTACTTACGGGAGGGAAGAGAGTGTTTTTCTTTTTGTTTCAAAACCAAAAAGCATTCCAATCAACAGTCATGAACATCAAATCAAAGACAAGAAAACACTTTTACAAACCAAATTCTTCTTTTCGAAAGAAAAATGAGAAGGGTGAGAACCTCTTTTCCTAAAAGAACAACACCAAGCACACCTATATGCCAATGCACTCTAACTTTTCAAATTTCTCAAAAACATAAGCAAATCTAACTTAAAACTACCATTTTTTTTTAATTTTGATCGAGATAGTCCTATATGCATGAGAGATGAAAGATCATAAAGGTCCTAAAAGCTTGTAAAGCCAATTAGAAAACCCATATTAAACACTCAAATATGATGTCCTAATCTCACGCAAAACTTTTCTTTTTTGAAGGAAATAAAAAGAAGTTTACTATGCAAGCAAGAAATGAAATCTAGAAGCTAATCTAGTGTTCTTCTTTCAGTATATGCAACGAAAAGAGAGTTCAATGAGCACCCTAACTTTCAGAAAACAAGAAATCCTTCTTTAAGCACAACCAACAAGAAAGAAGCGGATGAACAGTAAAAAAGACTAAACAAACTTTTGAAATTCCACTCAAATAAATCTTAAACCATCAAAGAAGCAAGCCACACACATCAGATTCAGTAACACAAGCCTGATAACAGAACTGAAAGTAATCAAAATTCCAAATTTTTACAAAGAAAAATGAGGAAAAAGAGTTTTGGACTGATGCCTACTTGGCACAACGCTTCGTAGGTGTTGATAGAGCATTTCCAAGACAACACTGCTCCTCGCAAACCAGATACAGGTGGTGGCACTGTTTACTGCTCACTATGTTTAGGTGGTTGCACCGCTCCTCGTACAAAGCATGGACACGGTTCCCTGTAAATGGCCAAAACAAAAAAGAGAACGATGGATCAGATCAGAAAAGATTAGATCAAGGAAAATACTGTCGAATTGAATGTGGTAACAGAGCATAAAAGACCGAAATGACTCAGATCTGAATAGATCTGGAAATTTCAAACCCAAATAATACAAATTAGAAAGTAGATCTGACTCAAAAGAGTTGAAGAAAATGGAGCCTGGATTCAGACAAGAGTTGCAGACTGAGGAAGATCAGAACAATTGAATACTTCTCCTCAGTGGAGTCGCTAGATTTGTTAGCTGGAATATTTCACCTCCTGCTGACAACAAGGTGTTCCACTGGTCTAAATGGTTTATATCCAGAACAAATAGATCACAGAGGCTGATAACTCTCCCTAGACGCTGTAGATATCTGGAATACAAGGCTTTGATAGTCCACCTGTGTACTTGTAATCAAGCTCAACATGAAATAGATCAAAGCAACCAGAATATGATCTACTAATCTATGCTAGTGACTAAGGAATCTAGCAATATATATCTGAAATCAAACATCAACAATATATATGGGACAAAAAATCAACTTGCATTAGAAATATGAAGAAGTTTACAACCAAGCCTTAGTGTTGACATGCATCTCCATGAAACCAACTCTTCATCCCCAAAAGCTCTGACTCTAGCTCTCTATGCTCTCTCCAAATTATCTTGGGCCAATAATCAATCCAACAGCATAACAATACCTTCAATGTTCTCCCCTCAACCATGGCTATGAGCTCATATTTATAGGGCTTTAATGGATAGAGATGGTTGAGAAATTAGTGGGTGAGGTGGCCTCTAAGATCCTAGGATGAGGGATCTCGAGTTCAACCAACCCACAATAGTAGGGATAAGACAGTACACAAGGATTATCATCTAGAAGCCTCGAGAAACTTCTCTTTTTCCCTTTTTACCCAGGGTACCACGCTTCTCCTTCTATGACAGAGCGGTTCTGGTAATAACCGCCTATGGACCAAGGGTAACAGGCGGTGGCACCGCTTATGGAACAAAGATAATGGGAGGGTTTTGTTCATGAGTCATGGACTTCATTGCTTCCATGATAGTTCTATTATTTCTTTTTGCAACACCATTCTGTTGGGGATCATAGGAGTGGTTAGTTCCCTCTTGATTCCTTCCTCCTTAAATAACGCTTCAAATTCCTTTGAAGTATATTCTCCACCATTATCTGATCTCAGCGTCTTGATTCTCTTTTCAGAAATTTTATCTATTAAGGATTTGAACTCCTTGAATTTCCTAAACACTTCACTCTTGTTCTTCAAGAATTACATCCAAGTATTTCTTGAATAATCATCACTAAATGTGACATAGTACTCATACCCACTTAAGGATATGAAGGGAATAGGATCGTACACATAAGAAGGAATTAGTTCTAATGTACCTTTGGTCTTTGTTTCAATTTTTAAAAAGGGATTCTTAATTTCCTTTCCCCTTGCACATCCTTTTTAAGTTCCCTCATGTTCAATATTTATATTTGGTAACCTTGTTACCACCTTGCTCACATAGGATAATGCTTTGTATTTAATGTGAGAAAGTCTCCTATGCCACATTTCACTTGAGCTGGTAGTGCCATGGACAAGGGTTGTCTCTAGATGTCCTTTGAGCTTGTACAGTCCTCCTTCTTCTTCTCCAATGACCACATCATCTTCAAGTGTCTTTCCTTTGGACAACGTTAGTACTTTTCCATCTATAAAAGAAACTTTATATCCTTTCTTATGTAGAGAAAAGATGGAAATTAGGTTCTTTTCAAACCTAGTACATACAGTACTTCCTCCATATTCATGGAAGTTCTAGAGTCAAACTTGTATCTTCATTCACCAATACCCTTGATGGGATATTGATAGTCATCTCCCAATGATACCTTCTAGGGATAGTTCTTCTATTCAAGTCTCGACAGAGTTTGCTTCTTCCCTGTCATGTGATTTGAGGCACCAATATCAATAAGCCATGTGTCTTCTCCAGGTGTTACAGACCCTGAGAGTGTTGAGAATAACACGTATTATTATACATCTTCACCTCTATTTTTATTTTGAGGCCTTTCTTCTTCTACATACTCATCTTCACCTAGATAAGCATGATGTCTCTTGTTGTTGTTGTTCTTATTTGGTGATGGACATTCTCTAGAAATATTTCCTATCTTATGAAAGTTGTAACATTGATACTTTGAGTAATCCTTCTTCTTCTTATGATATTTCTTCTTTGAAGGCTTATGATTACTCTTCTTGAAATTTGATTGTTTTATTCCTTTAGTATGGGTGGCTAGAGCCTGATCATCTTCTCTGAGGAGAGCTCCTCTATTGGCTACTCTAGCTTCTTCTTGTATGCAATCTTCCCATACTATGCCAAACTTCATACTTTCTTTTCTGGCACATAGAGTCCGAATGAATGAGTCCCAAGGTCTAGTGAGACCATTGAGAGTAGTCATAACTAGTTTATACTCATCAAGGGTGTCTCCAATAGAACTTATTTGCTCTCTGAATTGAGATACCCTTATGAAGTAATATTGAGTAAACTCTCCTTTGGTCATCATGGTGCCCTTTAGTTGAGCTCTCAGATTCATCTTTCTATTGATGTTCCTTCCTTCATACATTCTGGAAAGAGCATCATACATCTACTTAGGTGTCTTATTAGATGACATTTGAGGGATCAAGTGATCTTTAATAGAATAAACAATGATCCTCATTTCCTTGATTAGGTCTTGTTCATGCTTCTCCTTAAATTCATCTTCTTTGGGTTTTGCAATCTCATCCTTGATGTACTTATCAAGGCCATTATCTTTCAGAATGAGAACAATACTATACTTCCAATCTAGAAATTTTTCTATGCCTTCCAATTTGTCTTCAAGCTTAGTGCTTGGGCCATCTTGTCTAGCAGGTCACTAAAAAATAAAATTTATCAAAACATGAGGCTGAATTTACTAGTAGATGCACTTGAATGAGGCGATTTGGTTTGTCCAACTGATTTATGGAGATCCCAAATATTCACCCTTAAAATCCTACTTGCGAGGTTGCAGCACTGCATAATTTTTGGTTCTATTTCACTGCAGTTTTTTGGTTTACTACCAAAATAGGGTTTGTATTTCCCATAGATTCAACCACCCAAAAATATCAATCTAGGTATTAATAGATCCGCTCCAGGGAGGCACAACTTTCTATGCGAGTAGTTCTTCCAAATTCCAAAATTTACAGAAACCTTAATTTCTTTTGGAGAGGGGAGAGAGGGAGTTTCACCTTGTGAAAGCTGTTGTATTCATGTTATCTGTGATACCATGTTAAGATTTCATATGATAGAATAGATTCATCAGTGTTCAATTCAAAAATCATACCAACAACATATCCAGAATCATTGATAGAAACAAAATCACAAGATAGACACAATATTTATCGCGGGAAACCCTCAAGGGGAAGAAAACCCAACAAAAATTCCTTAGGTATTTTGGTTTCATGGCCTCATTGATTATTTACATCTTGATATATTGACCACTTGATAGAGTGATAAATTGAATAGACTTCTACAACTAGATAAATTTCACCAACTTCATCATGGATTTGTTGTATTATAGTCATACTTACATGACTCATTCCATATAGTCCTAGACCATTATCTATCACTCTATGTGGGATATCACTGTTGCATCTTCCTTGAATATTGAAGTTGGTCCTATAAGGACATTAGTCAACACCCCAAATTTTCATGGAACTTCCGAATGCAAGTTTTAAATAAGGTATTAAAAGCTTCCCATTAATCTAGACACCCCCACATTAATCTAACCCCCCCATTAAATTGATTTGGAGCCAATGAATTCTCCAGTAGATCATTTGACGGCATATATGGTTGAAGAACCAAAACCCATTGTGGCCTCTTTCCCCCCTAAATGTGGGAGTTGGCCCTCGAGGAAGAAGAGAAAAGGGGAGGGAAATATCCTTGAATTCGATAATTTGTTTCTCCATAGGAGGCAGTGAACCTTTCTTTGATTGCTAGGTCTTAATCGATAGCTTGAGCCGTGCATAATAGTTTTATGAATTTTATAGTGAGCTTAGAAGGTGCGTTAAAAAATGAATTTTCTATATAGAGTCTCGAGTCTTGTAGTGGCCGGGGACCATGTCAAGATTAACGATGTTACTACGAATGCTCTAAAAAATCCCGCACTCTGGTTTGCGGGTGCTTCCAATAAATTTCTGGTTTAGAGGGAATTAATAAAAGCCAATATACGTTACGGGAAACTGTTAACACAATCGTGTTAAATATAGGAGGGGACTCTCCTTAGTCCTACCATTTTTAAGAGAACAATTGTAGAACATTTTTGGCTTTTTCTGTCTGACCAAATATGGGATGGGATGCATAGATTGCAAAATCCCCATGTAGTCAGGTTTTTCAAGGTTGCTGAATTAGATTGTGCAACCAAAATATGCAATTTATATTGATTTGCAGTTGGAGATGATAATGAAGAGTGTTTCTCTACATTTTAATAATCTAAACAATTGGATCGTGCATATATTTTCAAATGCAGCTAAAAATACACATATGGTTGCCATTCACTAACATGTTTTTAAAATAAGTTGTGTTATAAAGGGAAAAATCAATAGAATATAAAAAATAAATTTGCAGACAAACAAGCATACTAGCTCTTTCCAATTCTACCCATTCCATCAATAAAGCGCTACTCTACTGTGTTAGTTTCCCACATATTTTCCTCGAACAACTGTATAAGGAGAATAATTATCTATTGGAAATTTTTTATAAAAACAAATCCCAATTTGTTCTGCAGATAAAAAACCAATGAAAAAATTTAAAATCAGTTTACCTGCATCCCCAAAGTCCCAGGTACAAACCGAAATGGAGTCGCGTAGTTAAGGAGTGGGATACCTGCAGTGAAAAGATTTCACATATTGAAAACAAAGGATTAGGTTTGGGTTTTATGGAGGTCAGATGCTACAACACTTGGGGTTTCTGTGTGTGTCTATCAACAGAAAACAACACAACATTTTGCATTCCAAAAAATTGTGACACTTCGCTTGCAAGTTGTAATTTTTTCTTGCATGCCTTCTATAGCCGTAGTTGTTTCCCATGCTCGATGCTAATTATTACTTGTCATTTCAACACGATTTTTTGTTGGAAATGATATTGCACAAGACAACCTTTCCTTTAAGGATTAGAGGAGGTCAAGTCGAGTATTTCACATTACTATGACCACATTTCAGCTCTCGTACAACCATGTTCGGTTATTATGTTGATAACTTTGAAATGTTTGACAACTAGTTGTGTTTAGTTAGTTGACTACTAGGTCTGCACTTTATTTTATGTAGGGAACATAAACACAATGGTTTCCCCGAGAGGAAATGAATGGCACAATGACTATTGGATGGCATGTTTCTTGGATGGGAAGTAGACCCTCATTGTATCATTAAGCGACTTTGAGGGAAATGGTTTTCCAATTAGGTCAATGGTTATCAAAGGAGAATATTTGACACATGATTCCCAGGTTCCTCGACCATGAACATGTGGCTGGCATTCCCACATGGAACCTCCCTAAAAACTCTTGCATGACCCATCAAAACCCCTTTTTGATGGACGATTTCCATTCTATGCCTCGAGTAGGGATTCAATAGGTGCCCCTGAAAAGATGTAGTGGGTGTGCTTCAATGTGCCATAGAATGATGACCATGGCTCAGATCGATGAACCATTGAATCCGTTGGATTTAGGAAATCATGATAGTTCTAAGGGTGGCCCTCTACTCTAGGTCCATGGACAAGGTATCTTGTTTTAGGTCAATTTTGGAAACTAGGGTTTTGCTTAGTAAGGGAATGTGAAAATTTTGCACATAGGGGTCATGTTGGAAAGGGGTTGGGGTAAGTTTCACAGCATCATGGATTCTATGCAAGCTCAGAAGACACTACGCAACACAAAGATAGCGCGAGGGGTGGAAGATAGACTACTTTTAATTATTTTGTGTCACTTTTTGTACTTGTTGACCATTTTTTGTGGATATTGGTCATTAGTCAGTTAAATCAATTAGGAGTTAGTTAGAAGTGGACCATGAATGTAAAGTTTCAAGCCTATATATAGAAATAAGAATTGTGAATGAAGATATGATTGATACGATAGAACCATTGAACTATTGTAGACGAATTGTTATTTGTTTTGATCTGTGGGTCGATGTGCAGAAGTAATATGATAAGAAGAATGTTGATCTGAATTGTTGTTGTATTCTTTTGTCTTTACTATCTTTCTGTTCCTAATGATGAATTCTAAGTGAATCTAAAATATGGATCTATGGTGATATATTTTTCCCTTTATGAATGCTATCATGTTTTCCGAATCTATATCTGTTACAGTTATGACTAAGTGATGCGCAATAATGAATGGTTCTGTTAGAAAAGATGATATGATATGGTTGTTAAGTTGAGGAACCATCGATGCCCTAACCCTATTCTATACTATGAAAAATTGGTTCCATCGTCCCTCCCTCGAACATCTCGGGGGAGACCTCATCCACTCCGTGGGTGTTACTAGACAAGGTAAAACTTGTCTAGGCCAATGCTCAGGGAGATCGCGGTGAGTTGAGTATCAACAGTGTGGTACCCCTATCGATTGGGTTTTGTTGGTTGAGGGTTGAGCCAACAAATGGTTCTGTTTCTGGGACCTTGTTGTGAATGAGAAGAGGGGATGTGGCATCCAATGCGACCAGAAATCCAAGATTGGTTTGACCAAAAGTTGCAAGAATTTGCTGAAGTAGAAAATCAGAACCTGGGATTAACCACATACAAGTGGTTGGTGAAATACATACATGATGGTCCTCATGAGTATTTATTCTGTGAATTTCCCATATACTATATGAGTGGTTGGCGCAGTTTACATATAAGAATACACAGTTTCCCAGGTGGGGCCATCCAGCTCTAGAGCAGTAGACTCCGTTTTCTGCACCAGGGTCTCTATCAAGGAAATTGCAGGTTATATTTCTCCCACCCAACCTGGTGTGAAGCCTCGAGAAGTGACCAAAACAAGAAGTATCAACCCAATATGCCACTGTTGCCATAAGGGATGGTGTGCGCTACCAACATAGTCCCTACATTGATGAAAATGGAGTACGAGGACCATGACTTGCTATTGCTTAAGGATGTCACAAATGAGCCCTACAAGTCATTGCCTTCAATCATAGGCATCCCAATTATGCGTATTTCGCAGCCATGGGCACAAGGGCTGGATAAATATGGGTTTCTGGGGCTCATTAACATGCCACATTTTGGGCGGTTGAATGAAGCGAACATGTGTGTAAATCAAATTTTGGCTTTATTTCATGGACGAACACTTTGGTTGGACACACCCATTGAAGTTACAGTGGACCTAATTATAGAGATCACAGTGTTGATAAAGGATGGGCTAGACCCCTCACAATATTTCAAAGGTCAGGATAATGACAAGCGATTGGCTGCACGACTTAAGGAGAGGTATTATTTGTAGCGTGATGGTGGGAAATATTTCATCAACAGTATTTATGATAGAATGGTGTAGATCACGGCACAGATTTTGGTAAGTAGGATTGTTTGCAAGAATCGCCCGATTCAGTGCATTTCGAGGGTGATTGCATGTGCATAGAAATGTGCCGAGAGAGTCTAGATGAATTGGTCCTTCTTTTTGTTGAATTAGTTGATTGAGGATGCGGTCGCAGTCCAAGCTGGGGAGCGACCCTTCACGTATAGTTGGTTATTGATCTTAATTGCGTTAGTGTCTTGGATGGAGCCAGAATACTACCAACACATGAATGTGGAAGCCGTTAAAGTGTGCAAAGGTGCACGATATAAAAATTTGTGGTGGGTATAAGAGGCTAGTCGATAAGTGGATTGTGTGATCCACTTTTGGGTCTATTGGGAGGCATTACAAGCAGTAGTAGTCAAAATTCCATGGTTATTAGAAATAACAACAGTAAAGTATCAACAGATTATGCGGTTCACCATTGGGTTGCATACTATTTAGATCCAAGCTTGTCGCGAACCTGACAAGCAATGGTTTCCAATGGCTTATAAGGTGACAGATGAAGACTTGGACACAACTATTTAAGATTAGCCGACAGAGTCGTGTGAACCAGTAAGTACTGAGGAAGTATCAATGGGACCACCCACAGATGCACCTGAGGATCCAATCAGAGGAGTTGAATAGTAGAGTCACCATGACTTTGATGGTGAATCCTCTACAGAAACCCCTGTCGACGTTGAGGCACAACGTATCTTCAAGGAGATAAGGATGAAGTGGAAAATGGACGAGGATGCCAACAACAGTACTAGATCTACGTTAGAAGCAAAATTACAACAACTTATTAAGGTTGTCATGGACTCATCTGACATTGCCGCAAAACAAATGCGGAGGTCTGCTCAGGAAGGTTTTTCTGAGGTATGCAAAAATCTAGATTATATATATAATTTTGTAGCAATAAGGGGACCAGAAAGTGTAGTTGTGCAGGACTTCGCATCGATTAGCACTGATTTGTAGGCCAGGAACATTCAGATTTCCCCGACTACAATCGACATTGAACGAGAGGATATCAACTCCTCACTACAGCAGCTGTAGAGCATTGCGTTGGACATCAACAAACTATCGAATCATATGCTAGTATAAATGCAGTAGGTCACCAACCAGGAGTTGGCAGATAGATAAAAGCAGTTTAATGACCAGTACTTACAGTTGCAGACTGAAGAAGAAGCGATGAAGAAGGAACTTGAATAATTGCAACGGGTAAAGGATCATCTGACAGCAGAAAAACTGCAGGAGATTGTAGCAATGAAGATAGTGCAAGAGGACCTAAAGAAAAAGGTTGCAATAGAAATTACTGAATTGAAAAAGGAAACATATGGCCTTGTTATTGAGAAGGCATAACTGTTTATGAGTCAGGGGCAGGTAGAAGAGGCTATTACAAATTCCTTCCAGTACATCCATGAAAGTACAATAGAGCTGGACATAGTCGCCAAGGCCAAGCGACTTGGAGAAGTTATCACGCAGCTCTAGTTGGATAGGTGGTGCAGGATGGAAAGAAAGAGGTCGATTCCAAGATGGTGGAGCATGCATTGAAGTAGGATCACCTTACATGTCAGGATGTTGCTGAGAAAGTCAAAGCACAAGTCACAGAAATTTCTCAGCAATACGAAGACTTCAAGATTAAAATCAATGAGTACACTAAGTTGGCCTGACGTGGCTCAAGGATGAGCCACAAGACTGTGTTGGGGGCCTGTTGGAAAAGGGTTGGGGTAATTTATGCATCATCATGGATACTGTGCAAGCTCAAAAGACACAGCGCAAGACAAAGATAGCATGATGGGAGGAAGATAGACTACTTTTGATTATTTTGTGTCCCTTTTTGTACATGTTGACCATTTTTTGTGGATATTGGTCATTAGTCAGTTAAATAAATTAGGAGTTAGTTAGAAGTGGACCATGAATGTAAAGGTGCAAGCCTATATATAGAAAGAAGAATTGTGAATGAAGATACGATTGATACGATATAACCATTGAACTATTGTAGACGAATTGTTATCTGTTTTGATATGTTGGTGGATGCGTAGAAGTAATATGATAAGATAGATGTTGATATGAATCGTTGTTGTCTTCTTTTTTCTTTACTATCTTTATGTTCCTGATGATGAATGCTAAGTGAATCTGAAATATGGATCTATGATGCTATGTTTTTCCCTTTATGAATGCTGTCATGTTTTTCGATCGAGATCTATTACAGTTATGACTGAATGATGCGCAATAGTGAATGGTTATGTAAGAGAATTTTATCTGATCTGGTTGTTAAGCTAATGAACCATCAATTCCCTAACCCTCTTCTATACCATGGGAACTTGGTTCCTTCATCCCTCCCTCGAACATCTTGGGTGAGACCTCATCTGCTCTGTGGGTGTTGCTGGATAGGGTAAAACCTGTCTGGGTTGATTCTCTGAAAGATCACGACGATTTGAGTGTCGACAAAGTGGGACCCATGTCAACTAGGTTTTATTGGTTGAGGGTTGAGCCAACAGGTCAACTTTGCAAATTCCTTGATCGTGAACGTGTGGCTAGTGTTCCCACATGGAACCTCCCTAAACACACTTTCATGACCCATCAAAACACCATTTTGATGCATGGATGTCATTCTATGCCCTAGGTATGCATTCAATAGGTGTCCCTAAAAGCCTGTAGGAGGTGGGCTTCAACATGCCATAGAATGATGAACATAGCTCAGATTGATGAACCATTGACTCTGTTGGATTTAGGACATCAAGATAGTGCTAAGGGTGACCCTCTAATCTAGGTCTATGGACAAGGGAGCTTGTTTTAGGTAAATTTTGGAAACTAGGGTTTTTCTCAGTAAGGGAATGTGAAAATTTTGCACATAGGGGCCAACTTTGCAAATTCCTCTACCACGAACGTGTGGCTAGTGTTCCCACATGGAACCTACCTAAAAACACATGCATGACCCACCGAAACCCTGTTTTGATGCACATTTTCCATTCTATTCCCCACGTGTCCTTGAAATCATATAGGAGGTGGGATTCAATGTGCCATATAATGGTGATTGTGGCTCGGATAGACGAGCCATCGAATCTATTGGATTTGGTACATCTGGATAGTACTAGGGGATGCCCTCTACTCTAGGTAGATGGAAAAGGGATCTTGCTTTAGGTCAATTTTGGAAACTAGGGGTTTGATCAGTAAGGGAATGTGAAATTTTTTCACATAATGGTCACTTTGCAAATTCCTTTACCATGAACATGTGGCTAGCGTTCCCACATGGAACCTACCTAAAATCACTTGCATGACCCGCAGGAACCCTATTTTGATGCACGGTTTCCATTCTATGCCCCAGGTAGGGATTCAATCATCAACTCCATTGGATTTGGGACATATAGATAGTACTAAGGGTGGCTCTCTACTATGGGTACACAGATAAGGGATCCTGCTTTAGGTCAATTTTGAAACTAGGGGTTTGCTCAGTAAGGGAACGTGAAAAATTTGCACATAGGGGTCAAATTTGCAAATTCCTCGACCATGAATGTGTGGCTAGTGTTCCCACATGGAACCTACATACACATGCTTTCATGACCCATTAGAACCTCATTTTGATGCACGGTTTCCATTCTATGCCCCTGGTAGGGATTCAATAGGTGTCCTTGAAATCCTGTAGGAGGTGGGCTTCAACGTGCCATAGAATGATTACCATGTCGCAGATCGATGAACCATCGAATATGTTGGATTCAAGACATATGGATAGTGCTATGGGTGTCCCTCTACTTAGGGTCCATAGACAAGGGATCATGTTTTATGTCAATTTCAGAAACTAAGGTTTTGCTCAGTAAGGGAATGTGAAAATTTTGCACATAGGGGTCAACTTCACAGATTCCTTGAACGTGAATGTGTGGCTAGAGTTCCCACATGGAAAATCCCTAAAAACATTTTCATGACCCACCGAAACTCCATTTTGATGCACAATTTCCATTCTATGCCCTGGGTAGGGATTCAATAGGTATCCTTGAAAGCTTGTAGGAGGCGGGATTCAACATGCCATAGAATGATGACCATGGCTTGGATAAACAAACCCTTGAATCCGTTGGATTCATGACATCTAGATAGTGCTAGGGGTGGCCCTCTACTTTGGGTCCATGGACAAGGGATCATGTTTTAGGTCAATTTTCGAAAATAGGGTTTTGATTAGTAAGGGAATCCAAAAATTTTGCACATAGGGGTAAAATTTGCAAATTCCTCGATCGTGAACATGTGGATAGCATTCCCACATGGAATATCCTTAAACATGCTTACATGACCCACCAGGACACCATTTTGATGCACGATTTCCATTCTATGCCCCATGTAGGGATTCAACAGGTGTCCTTGAAAGCCTGTAGGAGGAAGGCTTAAACATATATGCTGATGGTTTTTGTTTGATCGAAATCACATTGAAGAAAGGATGGCCACAATAGGGCATGGCACATAATTGGAAAGAAGTATTAATTGATATCTGTTTGAAGGTGAGTGTAGATATTCCCCTCTTGAAAAAATACTTGTTTCAAACTATTATTCCATGTATAGATGTTGAGAATTATGTTACCTATTGTGAGGTGTTGAACTTCACTTATTTCCCATCATTTTCAAGAAAGAAATATTCTTTGTTTGTGTTTTCATCAAGACAAAAGGAGTTGTCAATATCTGTGTGGAGGGGAATTGATCGTAGGATCTCATATCATTCGTGAGACTGGAAATTCAAAAGAAGGTTGTTTCCATATTAATTTAGCCTGGTCATCCAATATATGTGAGAATTTGCACGATGAAATACAGGAGGAAATGGATAAAGCAATACATAACATAGAGACCTGGCATAAGAACTAGGAAATCAATTATGCACATGATTTAACTATGGAAAGAAGGAAGCACGAGGTAACAAAATCCCACGCAAAAAAATTGATAGTAAACTCAAAATGAAACCGATAGGATGGATAAGAAAGATGATATTCTTGAAGAATATGAAATCCCCTCCAACTAGAAGGTACTTATGGTACTAGATACGAAACATAGGTGGTGATCTCTCAAAACATCAATCCCACATTGTGATTGACAACAACCCAACTCCAAGGGGAATCCCTAAACATCATCCAATGACAACAGACTTGATATAAGGCCAAGAAATAGGGGTGCATTCTAGAGAGACATCCAAACATACTAATCAAAAGTTGGTTTTGTGAGCATTGAACATGGACCCTAAGGAAAGGAAAAATGTGTCTAACATCTCAAGTTTCACACAAACCTAGCATTTTCTCAAGGTTGAAATCGGTTGTAAACCATCTCACCATGAATATTATCCCACATTTATGGTTTGTAAAACTCTAACGGATATAATCGGTTCACATATACCTAAATATCTATCATTCTTCATATAATACAATGTAGTGAAAAACTCTTCCTTGGATAGTTCCCTATCTAAACTCTCCCTATAACCATAATAAACCTTTTAGGAGACAATGCCATTATGTCATTAACCATGTAATGGAACATGTTTATGTTTAGAAACAAGTGGCTGACCTATTATGACATTATTGCAAAATATATATATTCACACTATGGATGTTTCGAACATTACACCATAAACATAAATTTATAAAACAAGATTTAGAATAGTACTTCTCCAATCAATTTAAATTATAATAAAATCACACATAATTTTCATCTCTTCGAAAGTTGTTTCTCGAGGTGATTCATCAAATTCCATATACATTAACAAAATGATAAAATAATGTGTAGGATATACATAATGTGCAGTATATAATTATAACCGTTATTTTGAATCAACCTTATACTCAGGTACTTTTAGGTTATATGTGTATTCCAAATATTTTTTAGATGAAAGACATCATTCCAAACACAATTTCATTTATGTATACCACACAGGTGCATCACTTAGGTGTGTCAACTTCGTGCATCCTTTAAAATTTTGTTAGGTTGTTATGTGGGCAAGGTGCTTTTGTATTCCACTTAGTTGGATCATTTGCTTAGCTGTGTTGGGTGCTTATGTTTGTTAGGTATGTTCCATCTTTGTGAATACAATTTAACTTTGTATATGCAATTGGATCATGGTCAAAAAAATTTAAATGTACATTTTTTTCATTACGTAATATTGTAATTGTGCATTGTTCTCAAAATTATAACTGATATCTCCATGCAATCGTAAATTCTATAAAAAATTGGGAACATTACACATAGAAACATTCTTGGCCACACGTGTATAATCACACTGTAAAATACTGAACCATGAATATCTCAAGAGCCTTGATATGAAATATTTTTTATATCATGAAAGTTATAATAAGAAAAAGAAGGCCCTTATATGTCCTGTCAATGTACATGTATCAAAAAAATCATTGATGTACATGCAAAAAAAACTACATTTTTCCTATACCATGCCCCTATACTTTAAATTCCTCTTGTACAGAAAAATACATATTTTCCTTGGACGAACACATCAAAACTCTAACTTTCTCTTGTTTTTTCTGGCCTTGATGCTTGTTGCCTCTGTCCACGACCACTGTGCATCTCTGGTGACTCCAAATAAACCAACTGAGCATGTAAGTTCTGATTTGTTTTGTTGAAATACCTTACATCCATTCACATATTTCTAAACATTTTCCTTCAGCCCCTTCCAAAATAATATTTTCCTTAATTTCCTATAAGTTTTGGAGATCCCCGAATGGCCAGCCAGTGGGAAATCATGTGCTTACAAAAATTTTGTACTAGAGATTGTTCTAATGAGTCCCAACTATAAGAGTTCTTGGATGGAATTCTCAATATCGTATCTTAATCTCTTGGGATGCCTATAAAGTTTTATTTGAATGGGTGAAGTACCCTCATCCAAAACAATGTTGTTCTCAACTCCCCTATCAGGTGGTCTACCATGTGGAAGACCTCTATTTTTTTTTTCATACTTCTACAATAGTTTCTCTATATCCGTTGGGTGTTCAAAAACCTTTATGTTTGGATTGGTAGATGTGATATTACATTCAACAGCTCATTATATGTCCCCGTGCCTCAATATAGATCTCATACTTTTGCAAGTCACTACTTGATTTGGGTAAGTGTGCTCCCCTCTTATAACCCTTAGCACACCTTTCGAATCTTGAAATTTCATCTCAGGGATTTGGTATTTTACTATATGTTCCCCTATAGAATACATACATTGTACTCCCAAAAAGACATTATTATCAGCAACATTAACCACATAAAAAATATCAACAAAAGTATAGTTACCTACGATGACTTGCATCTTGGGAACCCATGTTTTGCACTGCATTGTGTTGTGACCGAGAATGACAACTGTGAATCCACTGAATGGTTCAATTGGTATTTTCATTTTCTCCACCATATATGAATCAATGAATTTATGTGTGGCTCCTCCATTTACCAAAACTGGATCTCTTTGTCCTAGTACGACACCCTTGCATTGAAAAGTGTGATAGCGAGGCACTGCTGAAAGTACTACCATTCTTGCTTTGTCTGGTGAAGGATGATTTTCTTCTTGTCTTTATTCTTCAAATGATGTCTCATATTCCTCCTCTTGATCTGAATTTTTTCCTCCTTCCTCCATATCCCCTTCATACTCATAATTATCAGAAAATATTTTTATGTATTGAGCCTTCCCCTTAGTACATTTATGCCTCGGTGTCCATGGTTGAAAGCATGTGAAGCACATTTTTTTTCGAAGTTAATCCTTGTTTAGTTCTTATTTCTTATTATTTTCATATGAATCTCTTTTTCAATGCTTCTTATTAGGCGCATATTTTTTCCAAGGTTTCTTTTCAAATTCAGAGTTAGGCTTGGGAGGAAATCTTGTTCTAGGAAGCACATTTTGGAGATCTCTAGTCAAGTTCATTGCATATTTTAATGCAGTGGAATTGTGGGATTTGACAAAATTTTTTAAGGGTTTAACCAAACCTTAAATGAAAAGAAATACTAACCTTCCCATAGACACATCAGCCACCTTAACTGATAATTTTTGAAATTCCATCATATAATCAGTAGGGGTCCCTACTTGCTTCAATTGTGCTAGTTCTTTGAAAGACAATTCTTGATCTTTTTGCCCAAGTATCTCGAGTACCGTGTCAATAAATTATCCATATGTGTTAACCTGATTATGACCCAAAGTTTTCAGGCCATGGAACCACCATTCATTGGCATCTCCTTCCAAGTGAAATATGACAATTTTTAAGGCATCTTCTTCCACCATTGGATTCAACTGAAAATAAAAATCTAATTTTTGCACCTAAGTGTTAGCATAAATCTGAGAGGAACCATCAAAATTAGGGAGTGGAACTTTAATAATGGCACAATTTAAGTCTTTGTTTTTGTATAGAGACTTATTATCTTCCTTCTTTTTTATTTTGTTTGCAGCAAGAAACTACTAATCAAATGGTACACTTCTTTTACAATCTTCATCCAATTTATCCCATTCTTTTGACATTGTAGCAAGTTCAACTTGAATGTTAGGCTATTCTTTGGGTACAAGAAATTTAGGTGGAGTAGGACTTGGTGTGATTTGAGATTCATGGGGTCTATTATGGGGTCCTGTTCTTGAGAAAATATGCTCACCCATTGTCTTCTTTTCTTCTGATTGTGAACTACTGCTATCTCTTATGACTCCCAATTTGCTTCCAAATTGAATAACCAACAATTCAAATCCTTTCATAAGTTGTTGTTTTGTGTTATTAGTTATGTCATCAAAGAGTGATTGTATGAGTTTAATATATTCCACCTTATCATGATCAGTGTATCCCTTCCCCTCGTTAGTCATAGTTTCAACAGAATGTACCTCTTCTTCTACTACTTCTTCTTTTTCAACAAAAACACCTTCAGATTCAGTGTTTGAGGGTGGTGACTTATTGATTTGAATCCTAGTTAATACCATCAAGTTCCAATACCATGATAGGATACCACTTGTAATGTCGCTTTTTAAATTTTTTTATTAAATGACCAGTTTTTCACTTTTTCCCCAATTTCGAACCTTGACTAGTTTTGATGTCTAGGTCTCCAAATTGGCCCAAATGCTCCAAAATATTCTCAGAGTGTGTATGAATTATATTAATAATTTAATATTATGTTCAGAGATGATTTATAACCCTCTAATCACTTCTGAAAACTAGTTTTTTATTATGATCAAAGTAGGAGTCTTTACTAGCAAATTGGGGTTCCAATTCCCCACGAGTAAATGCTGGAAATGGCTTCTCAAATGCTCTCAATACCACTCGAATTTATGAAAAGGGGAAGGGTATGTGTAATGGAAATTTTTAAGTAATAATATGCATCATGGTTTAGTTTATACAGGCTGTTATGACTCTCTTCAAAACAACTCCCAAATCACTATTTCGACCCTTGGGGAAAAGGCACCAAATCTTCTCCCAATGCAATTAAAATGAGTAAAATGGATTCCAATTCTTAAGTAATGAACATGAAACATTTTATACACATTAATGAAATTCCATTCATCATAAATTTATTAGAGATACATTCCTTAATTTGAAATAATCGGCATTACCATGACATATATCAAAATAGAGTGGAAATGGTCATTGTTTGCTCATTAAAAATCAATTTGACATACAAATCTTGGGTATTTCGAATTGTATGAAAATTAAGAATGAATAATATTTAACTTATTACAATCATAAATAGACCATAATAATATCTCCCACAAAGTACAATATCTCACCCAAGGCGCAATCCCTCCATGAGCATGAATATGCAATGAAAACTGGAAATGGTTGAGATGAAGTGTTGAAATAGGAGAAACCATGAGCTTCCCTATAGATTACAAATGAAGTTAAAAATCCATTAAATATCCATGAAATACCTAAGTGGCCTCTCCAAACACCAACTTGTATGGGAATATTTCACCCTCGGAATTGGCTAAGGCAAGAAAACTAGTCATCCACTAGCTCTCACAATTCACAAATAATAAAAATACCTTCTTTTAGTTGCTTCCTATATTTTATAAAAATATGTATCCTCTTAAGGTTCCCAATCCATCCAAAAACTCAAGCCAATTCGAATTTGGGTGCATTCTCATGATTTTTCATGTGTCCTCCCTATCCTAGCCTTCCACCTTCCCCAAATTCGAGTAGGAGCCCATTGAGCTTCCCCAACTCACATGAGAGCTCTCTTGGATGGTCTATTTCGACCTGACATGTCAGATATTTTATATTTCATCCTTCAGATCTGATCTATTTCATAGGTGTCATAGCATCTTCATCATTATTGTCATAGATCTAGGGAATCTAGTCCAAGTGTCTCACTAGCTCCAACATGACTCTTCCTCTCCCATGTAAGCTACATTTATACCTAAATTCAACCTATGATGCATATGGACAAGTGTATTATCCTTATAAATCATCCAAAAACCTTTAGGCTTCTAGCTTGTGTGGGCCCCATAGTCTCCATGTGTGTCCATGCTCCATTGCCATTTCAATTTTCTCTTGTATTTATTAAATAAGCTACATTATTAAATATTTATCCCATTCTAATGTCTAAACATCATTTATTAAATCCCTTATTAAAATTACAAATGTATCCATCCAGCCTAGGGAACTAGTAGGATTGATGGAATTGTTCTACTATGCAATTATTTGAATGGGGACATTACATATAAAGAAAGGTTGGATCATAGTTTAGCTACTGAAGCACCGTGCATACAAGTAATCCACAACTGACCTTCCTTGGAAGCCTTGGTGCAGAGCCAAGGTACTAAAATAACCTCCCACGCAACTGCAGAAACCTGGTTCTGGTAGTTACCCATAAAGGAGAGATATCTCAGGTGAGACAACATATGCGTCGCAGGTGCTATCGGCTGAGCTCTGCTCTATCGGGATGATATCTTGAGCTTTGTTGTGCCGAGCAGAAGGGAGTAAACCTGGTTCCAAGGATAGAAAGACGAGAGGAGAGAAAATTCCAACAAATGGTTTCATTGTTGGGACCCTAAATTGTTGTTGAGACGGATATGTTGTGGCATCCCATGAAATCGGAGATCCAAAACTAGGTGGACTTCAAAGAGTTAGAGTTTGCATGAAAAGAAAGTGAAGGATCTCGGTGGAACCCAATTGAGTGGTTGGGATGGTACATCTACATAGGAATCCACAAGATTTTCTTTTCTAAGTTTCCCATCATGCTGCACGAGTGGTTATCCAAGTTAACAACCAAATGAACAAATTTCAGGGCAGAGAACCAAGGGAGTGGACTCCCTAGTTAATCGAACAATTGGAAGAAGTAAGCAACCCTATATCAAGGGTTATGTATTTTTGGATAGAAAGTATCCTAGAAGGATATATTAATGAGTTCGATGTTGATACAATAACCTCATACAATGAGTCAGAGTGAATGTTTTTTCAAGGACCACGCAACAACTACCTATCATCTTTAAAGACGTGGATAAAAATGCTTTAATGTAAAAAAGGAATTCTATGAGTGCAATAAGACTAAATTGAAAAGGGTGGCTATGCATCAGCAGAAACCTAGATTGATATGTTCCCAGGATATAGTGGAACTGAACTAGAGCCAGGATTTTTAAGAAGTGAAAGAAGATTCAGTTCTGGAAAATGAAGAAAAACTCTGTTAGAACGAGGGACTTGTAGCATAGATCGAGAAGAACGCTACGAGTTTGTGTCATACTTAGATGAACGATATTGTGACGAAGAAGAAGAATATCAGTCGATCTTAGAAGGAGATGAAGACTCAGAAGAGGCAATTGAAGCTCTAGAACAAGAACATGCTTACAAATCTCCTATAGTACCAGAGGTAAGACCGCGAGACCTATCTCCAAGTAATTCTGTAAATACGACTACTACGAACACTGTAAATAGAGGACAAGGAAGTCCAACTAGTCAAAATCTTGTTTTGACTATACCAACAACAAATAAAATGGTTGGAGATGACATTAAGCTACCAATATTAAATTGAACGGGTTGGAAGACCTAGAACACCATTGGTTTCTTTGTGAAGTTGTCTGGACTGTGCAGCATATCTAAGATGAGAATATCAAGAAAGCATAGAGGACCATGACTCTACGAGGTCATGAATTGGACTGGTATAGGAAATTTTCCATAGTACCAGTAGGAGTTGTCCTGAAAACACTCAATGAGATTCAACTGGGTTTGATAGATGAATTCAAAAAATTGAAGTTTGAATCAAAGTGCATCACCGAAATCAAAGAGATTAAACAACTACCAACATAAATGGCCAAAGTGAGTTTCCAAATGTTAGATGTGCAACATAAGGAATAGTTTATTGCCGCCTTGTTACCATGTAACACCATGGTATTATAACTGTACATGATGTAAATATTGTTATTGAATCATGGAAAGGAGCTCAAGGCCAAGGCCCTGCCATTGATTTGGTGTTTTATGTATAGGTGATTAGAATCAATGCTTATGTTTCTCATGCTAGTCAGGCACAATATATTTTGAGATATCATGTAAATATGCATTTTAATAAAATACAACAACTAGCTGTGCACTATAATGAAAGAGATGGGGGCATGGTTTCACAAGGAATAGGGAGGGGAATTATCCAAACCCTTGAGAAAATAGGGTGAGGCTAGATGTCAATGGGATAAATATTAAGCTCTCATCTACCCTCCTTGTCCTCTATACTCAATCATTTAAATCTTCTGGAAGATTTTTTGAGGCAGTTAATGCCTAGGGCAGGGTGAGGCATGGAAGTCATATTTCATGACTAAGCCAGCCTACAGTTGGAAGAACCCATATTCTTGCTTCTCGGGCAATAAATTAGGAGGATGCGTTCCTATTCGTTTATCCTCATTGACCAAGAATGATTTCCTCATTATCTCATTCACCATTTTTTCCTTAGTCGAAGAACGATCGTTATCGAGGGAGAGAGTTCTCATCCATTCTTGTTGTTCCCTATCCTTATTCACACAGGATTCATTCCATTCGTCCATCCTGATCCTTATGCAGAGTGTTATATCGCAGACACAGTGAGAGCTAGAAGAGCATTGTTTTGCATCCCACATTATTTATCCTCATCAATCCTTGACTGGAACCCTATTTTCCAGTATTACAAAGTGGTATGGAACCCTGGTCTCCTATGTTACAAAGTGGAACCCTATTTTGCTGTGCCCAATGCTTGTGGTTTGGTATGATGTGTACCTTGGTTTGGGTTTGAACTGTATGCAAGCCTTAGGAGTGGAAGAGGCCTAGAATTGGCTTGATAAACCTAGTCGAGAATGGATCCTCACAGAAAGATAAGATTGTTTGGTTAATATTCTATGCACACCCTAAAGAGTGCTGGAAGGGAAGGTATGGCCTGAGAGACCGTACATCAGAGAAGGGGATACTTCCTTGTGTTGGGCGTGTAGGTATTGTGGATTCCAGGCTAGATAGATCTTGTCGAGGTGTCCCTATATCTGTGATTGAGATCACTAGCTTAGCAATTATTCTTTTCCACTGCCTTAGCACCCTGATAAACCCAATTGTATATTGCTTTGGCTGAGTCTTGTTGTGCATTTGACCATGTGTGAGTCATTGCCTTCGCAACCTGATAGATAGAACAGTGTGTTGGCTTGGATGAACATCTTGATAAACCCAACTTGAGGTTGGCTTTATTGTGTTTTGATGTGTTTTGGCTATCTGTGAGCTTGTTGTTCCCTAGTTCCTTGTGGAAATCATGCCCAGATCAGGGGTGGCAGTTATGTTGAGATATTGATGAACACAACTCGCCTATGGTTGGGTGGAACATTGCAGCATCATAGCTAGATGTGGTACACCTTCATCTTCAAAATAAGTATTCTCTGTTTACATTCTACAATGTATTTTCTTATGAATTATTATGAACGTGTTGAATGGTTATTAAAGACTTAAGTAGGATTTACTGTTGTTGATTGTCCTCGCATTTTGCATTTGTATATGCCTTGTGTTTTTCCACCGCATTTCAATTAATTCATGCAAGCTAGAAGCCTGATTACATAGTCGAAATGCATCTAACATAAGTGTTTATGCACCCCAAAATCCACCTATGGAAGGAAGACGATGAGAGGCAGAAAGAGAAGTTGAAATAAGGCAGAATGTTGGTTTTCTGCACCCCGGAATCTTCTTGTGGAAGGTGGAAGGCGGAAACATAAAAGAATGAAAAATTCTAAGGCAGAATGTTGGTTTTTCACACCTCGAAATATGCTCACAGAAGGTGCAAGGTGAAAGCAGAAAAAGGCTGAGAGATTGTACGGAAAAATGTGTTTTTCCACATTCCGAAATCCACTGCGGAAGGCGGGAGGCGAAAATTGGAAAATAGAAAGAGAAATGAGGCCAAGTGTTGGTTTTCCGTGATCCGGAATTGTAATATCCCAAATACTAATATTCTCTAATGTTCTATGATAGTGCTGAATTGCACAGTCAATCTCATACAAATTTTCAAAATAACTGCGCATGCAAACTCGCGATGCAAAAATTCCCTAAAATATAGCTGAATTAGGGTTAGGGTTTTGCAGAGAGAAATTAACACTTACCACTGATATTCTGGCTGATAATGACTCCCGAGATAGCTTCATGCATAAGGATCCAGATGGGTGGTATAATACTATTATTTTCCTCTGGTGTTACTGCCTTGCAGTACCATAAAAACCCTCTAGACTGAAGGTGACATTTTTGTAAGAGGAGAGGTCCATTCGGGCTGAAACGTTTTGAGGTTGTTCATCTGTTGATGCCAGAGAGATGGCCTAGCACATGCAGAGGTTTGGCTGCTTCTAAGTGCCATAGTGAATTGATTAGTAGTTCTGCTTCTCATGCCCCCAACTGATCTGTTTGGCTGATAGTTGCTCCACGTGAGAAAATTAATGGCTGATAATCACTAAATACCATAGGATAGGCCTACTGATGCAAAGGAAAGACTGAGTTTTGTGGTCCCAGGAAATCCTTTTGTGTTTTCCCTGCTACTTCCAGCTACAAAACATGGATCTGCTAATAACCCTTCGGAATGTGTTGGATCTCCAAATACTGTAGTATATGATGGATGCAATGGATAAACCTGGATGATCTATCCCAATAAGAGACTAGGGAAGATATCTCATTGTCAAACCCTCGCTAGTTGAAGACACTGTCTCCAACCCCAACTATCGCGGTTGCATGCTGTGCTGCTGCTCAAAACTCAAAAATCAATCAACAATAACAATAGAGCCCCTCTTTGGTCCAATAACCCTTCTTAAATAGTATAGCATGTACTTTTAGGGTTTACATGTCACTTTTAGGATTTACGCTTCACTTTTTCATGCATGCAATTCTAATTTCATGTTGACTTTAACACTAAAATAAGGCCTGCATGCTTTGCATGCTTTATGATATGAACTCTTATGGCCTTCTTACTACATTGATGACTTAATAATACTGAATTGATGTACCTTTCTGCTCCTAGTGCTATTAGTCCTCAGTTATCCCCTTTTTATAAAAATGAAACATTACAGTCCTCCCTTGCCAAATATTGCTTGTCCTCAAGCAATGCCAACGAAAATCCACAATCAATCAACTAAACCAACTAAATCTAAGGATGATCCCAGGGTCCCAAATTATCCTAAGAGATCTGTAGCACCCTCTACTCAAAACACTGCACTGTACGGTACCATCACCAGAGACCTCCTGAAAGCATCCTTTGGAAATCACTAAATTGTCAGTCACTGTAATCCCAGGGTCCCAAATCAATGTGGAAATTGAACCCAGGTGTTAGAGCAATTACACTCACAAAAATTTCCAATTACACATGCAAATTACACACAAAGGAGACTGAATATGGAGCAGAACACTAATCTGTATTGAATAAGTGTACAATAGCCAACCTTGTGAAGTCATAGGCTGCCACAATAACTAATTACATGAGATATTTGAATGCATAAGGATTCCATTCAAATTTGGTCAAAAGTAGGCTTACTAAATCTAAGCAAATCCCCCATAGGTGCATAAAACAGTTTCCAAATCTGTCGGAGCTCACGAATTGGAAAAATCAATTAGGCAATCTAATAGATGATGGAAGGACAACTCATACATGATTTTCTTAGGAGAAAAGAGTGGAGGATGATGAGGACAAAAAACAAGTTAACTTCACCTAGTCAAACTTTCCCAATTGCCTTAAAACTCAGAAAAAGCAGGCAATAAAGCAGAAAAAGCATACATGCGCTAGGAAGGCCAGGAATAAAGTAGATTTGATTCCAAGTGGTTTCCCAAGCACTCCATGACTCAAGTTTATCAATTTTGACCACTTTGGATGTGTGGAGGACAACTTACATAAGGTGGAATATGGAAACTAGGCAAATAAGACAAAAATTGGATTAATTAATGTCTAAGGTAGCTAACTATGGGTTGATTATTCTAACACCCCCCATTAAGCTTGACTTATGAGTAAAATATAAGAAAATTATAGGGCCTAGAAACAAGGCTTAGTCACCCTTTACATACTACATGTCCATTTAACCAAGGAAAGAGGCAAAAACCCAGTGGGAAAAATCCTCCCTTAAACATGGACAGTAAAACAAAATTTGAAAATCTTGTCATCACTCATGCTTCACAGCATGATCAAGAATCCCCAGTAGTGATTTGAGATTGCTGAATGTCTTCTCACAAAAAATGTTGAGTCTCATAAATGTCCCTTTTTCATCCACTTTATCTTCCGCATTCCTCACATTTCATCGTCCCATTAACCTTTTATCATACCATTTCCATACATATCTGTGGGTTTTACATTATTATTTTCCACTTTATTCATTTTAGTATTATAAGTGAATTTATGATTAAATATTAGAAAATATACATGTTTTTCATATATATATCTCAATTATGTGTGAGCTTTGTAATGTGTAGGAGTATGTAAATGATTAATTCAAAGAGACTTCTCGAATATCTCTTACACCATTCCAAAGGAGATAGTTATTCAAGCCTATTCTTAAGGAGAAGATCATGGAAGATTTGGTTGGCATATCTTATCTAGGATTCATGAGGATTTGAAGGAACCATATCTTGTAATAAGAGGAAAGTGGTTGAGAGTAGTTGAGAGAATAGTGGATCTGTTCTTATCTTTTTTTTAAGGCCTCTCATGTATAAAGGAGAGTTCTCCCTCTCCATTCCATTAAGTTGTAATTAAGTTAGATTAACCTTGTAGGAGGGTTGTAATGGAAGTGGATTGGATTGGATTTTGTACTTGTTAGATTAGTCTTTGATTTGAGATTCTTAATGTGATTCAAGCTTTCATTGTCATGCTTCCATGTTTGTCATTTGATTATTGATTTGTGGATGTGAGCTCACATATGTCATTGTTGTTAACTCTTCACATGTTGTAATTCCCTTATGCAATTTCCTGCTTTCCTAGTTAGTGTTTCAATGCTTTCCTAGATTAATTTGATTTCAGCAATTTAGATTAAGTTAGATTAGATCTACTTCAGTCCTGCACAAACAGTGCACGTGCTTCGTCAGTTTACGTACCCAGGATTGACAAGTAAATAGTTGGGCAACTGCACTGCAACGTAATTATTACGACATATATTTCGCCTAACAAAAAACTTTGGTGAAGATATCTGCTACATGTTCTGAAGATGAACAAAAGAGTAGGTGAATGTTGCCATCATGCACAAGCTGTCTGATGTAGTGCATATGGATCTCAATGTGTTTGGTTCTCTGTCTCTGAACTGGATCATTGCAGATTTGAATGGTACTCTGATTATCATAATAGATAGTAGTTGAGTATTCTGATTTGAATCCACACTCACCAAGTAACCCCTGCAACCATAAACATTGAGTTGCTGCATTTAAACCTCCTCTGTACTCTGCTTCTGTAGATGAGAGTGCAATGGCACTCTGTTTCTTGCTTGACCAGCTGATTGGTCCTTCTGAAATCATGAAAACATATCTTGATGTTGAATTTAGATCTGTGTTGTCACTTGCCCAATCACTGTCAGTAAACCCAATCAAATCAAGATCAGATTTAGCTTTGTAGAAGATCCCATGAGTCCTTATTCCCTGAACAAAGTTAAGGATCCTTTTGGATGCTCTCCAATGGATTTCATGAGGCTCATCCATGTATCTTGAAGCCACACTTATTGCATAATAAATATCAGGTCGAGCATGTGTAATATACAACAAACATCCAATCAATTGCCTATACAGTGTATTGTTTACCATAGGTGAAGAATCAGCTTCTTCAAGCTTAACTCCTGAAAGGAAGGGAGTCTTGCTTGGCTTGCAATACTTCATGTTGAATTTGTTCAGCAAATCCAAGGCATTCTTGGACTGATGTACATTGATTCCTTGTTTGTTTTGAGCAATCTCGATCCCCAAAAATTGGCTCAATAAGCCCAAATCAGTCATTGAGAATGCATGGTTCATTGCATCTTTCAAGGAGGCAATTTCATCCTTTGAGCTTCCTGTAATGAGAAGGTCATCAACATACAAAAAAATAATCATTAATGAACCATGAATCAGCTTCAAATAGACATTTGGATCTGACTTGCATCGAACAAAATTCAGTGATAGCAGAAAGCTATCAATCTTGGCATACCAAGCCCTGGGGGCTTGCTTAAGCCCATACAATGACTTCTTTAGCCTGCACATAAGAGATGGATTAGTAGAAAATAATTGAGGCTGCTAAATGTAAATATCTTCAGTGATATATCCATTCAGGAAAGCACACTTCACATCCATGTGATGTACCTCCCACTGCTTCGAAGCTGCAATGGCTAAGGCTAGCCTGATGGAGTCCATCTTTGCCATTGGTGCAAAGGTCTCATTGTAATCTATGCCATGTACCTATGAGTATCCCTTGGCTACCAATCTGGCCTTGTACTTCAAAGGTGAACCATCAGCAGCAAATTTGGTTTTGTAAACCCACTTACACTAAACTAGCTTCCTCCCTGGGGTAAGATCAACCAGCTCCCAAGTGTTGTTCTTTTGGAGTGAGTTGAACTCTTTTTTCATGGCTGTTTGCCATATTGGATAATTTGCTGCATATTCATATGTATGTGGGTCTGATTCAACCATAAGATAGCATTTCTCTGCAAACATAGGATCTTTCATGCACAGATCATTCTCAAACTGAGATCTAGTCCTCCTAGGATCATTAGGATTTCCAGCTAGTTCTCCAGCTGCATGAATGATATTTGCTGCCAATTTTGGTCTTGTAGGACTGTTAGGATATGCAATTAAATCATCATTATTAGACATATCATAATCAACAAGTTCAACTATCTCTTCACTTACATTCAATGGTTCTGGTGGTGAAGAGGATTCTCCAACTTCCACTGCTACTAAAGGCTCTTCTTGGAACTGAACACTCCTTTCAATGAAGGATTTGTTTGTGCTCAAATTGATCAGCTTGTACCCTTTTGAATCTTTAGAGTACCCAACAAATAGACACTCTTGGCTTTGGGGCTGCAAATCCTTCCTCTTTTCTGTTGGAATTCTAGCCCAAGCCCTTGAGCCAAAAATCCTGAAATGGGTCACATCTGGCTTGTGCCCACTCCATGCTTTGAAAGGAGTCATACCATCAAGCTATTTATGAGGCACCCTATTCTGGATATAGGATGCACAATTTATAGCTTTGGCCCAAAAATTTGGTGGCAAAGTCTTAGCCTCCATCATGCATGTTGCCATCTCTTTCAGTGATTTGTTCTTCCTCTCAGCAACACCATTTTGCTGTGGTGTGTAAGGGATAGAATGCTGCATCTGAATACCTGCATCTACACAATATTGAATGAACTTAGACTTGACATACTCACCACCATTGTCAGATTTGAGGACCTTAAGTTTCCTCCCAGACTGGTTTTCAACCAAAGCCTTAAAGACTTTGAAGAGGCCATATACTTTAGACTTGTGTTTCAGGAAGTAAACCCAGCAATACCTGGAAAAGTCATCTATGAATGTCAATGCATATTTGGCCTGACTCATTGACATATGAGGAAATGGGCCAGAAACATCACTGTGGATCAACTCAAGAGGTGCAGAGGTTCTCTCATGACTAGCTTTCTCAAATTTATGCTCTGGGTGTTTTCCTAAGATGCAACCTTGACATACTCTTTTGGAAAACTTAATCTTTGGTAACCCTATGACCATTTCTTTTTCAATAAGATCAGAAAGATACTTGTAATTGAGGTGGCCAAATATTTCATGCCAAATCTTGCTTGCCTCATTAGCATGAATAAGAAGAGCAGAGGGGTTTGAGTAGGGTAGGAAGTGTGAGAACATGTATACCTTCGAAGTGTGATTTGCAATTCCTTTTGCAATGACTTCACCACTTGAGATCTCTGCGATCTCAACTTCATCAGGGGAGAATATGACCTTCTTTGGAGACCATGTGTGGGTCATTTGATACACTAATAAGAGGTTAGAGGCAAGACCTGGAACATACAATACATTGCTGAACTTACCATGGTCAAGATCAATCCTCCCTTTGCCCAAACTTTCAGTGAGAGAGTCATCTCCCAGTACAATTGGTGGACCTTTAAACATGTCAAGTGAGGTGAATGCCTCCTTGGTCAAAATCATATGTCTTGAAGCTCCAGAAACAATGATGAAACTAGGTGAGCTTTATGTGACAGCAACCAATGCATGAACTCTCTCTCTCTATCTTCTGAATTTGATCCTCCTTCCCTCTTCTTTGAGCTATCAAGAAGGGAGATGCCATTCTTCTCCAGGAGTTGGGTCAGCATGTCTATTTCCTTCTTCATGCAGGAGCTTTCAGGATGATTGCCCTTACTACAATATGCGCACTTGCTCATTTCTCCTTTGTTCTTCTTCTTCTGGGGGTTCTTCTTGGAACCTTGGGGCTCCTCTGGAGACTTGTTCTTGTCTCTCTTTTGGTAAAGTGGATTCTTAGCTTTCTTCTTTCCTTTTGAATTGACCCTCGAATCTCCAGCAACTAGAGCTTGGTCTTTGGAAGGTTTGATGGTGCCCATCATCACCAATTTATCTTGTTCTTGTGTGAGAGATTCCATGAAATCTGCAAGGATAGGCATTTTCCAGGCTTGAGCTGTCAACTTTGTGGCATAGAAGGTCAAGAAAAACACTGAATAGTTAGGGCCAAGCTTCAAGAGTATGGCCAAAACCAGTTGCTCATCCTTCTTTTCGATCCCACACTGTTTTAGCTGCAAAACAAGGGCTTTGAACTTGGAAGAATAGAGTTGCAGGGATTCAAAGCTATTGGGACTCAGGGAGATCAATTCATTTTCAATTTGATGTCCCATCATCTCATCTATCTTACCAAAAAGCTCCAAAATATTCTCTCATAATTCATTTGGTGATGTTAATCCATCAATATGGAAAAGGAGGTCTTTGGATATGCTCAGACATAGGAGACCATAGGCCTCATCGCTCCTTTGTGCCATTTAATTTTCTTTGCAGCTGCATTGGGCTCTGCTTCTATTGCCATAGTCACTCTATAGAGGCCTATCACTCTCAATAGTATCTCCATATCTAATTTCCATTCAAAGAAGTTAAATGGAGTCAAGATGATCTTCTGAGATTGATCCATAGCACAAAAATTGTCCCTTCAGTCAGCAGAATGCTCCCAGTCAATGATGTCAAACCTGAAATAACAAATTGGAAGGAGATAAATTGATATACAAAGGCTCTGATACCATGTGGAAATTGAACCCAGGTGTTAGAACAATTACACTCACAAAAATTGCCAATTACACATGCAAATTACACACAAAAGAGACTGAATATGGAGCAGAACACTAATCTGTATTGAATAAGTGTACAATAGCCAACCCTGTGAAGTCATAGGCTACCAAAATAAATAATTACATGAGATATTTGAATGCATAAGGATTCCATTCGAATTTGGTCAAAAGCAGGCTTACTAAATCTAAGCAAATCCCCCATAGGTGCATATAGCAGTTTCCAAATCTGTCTAGGAGTTCACGAATTGGAAAAATAATTTAGGAAAGATAATAGATGATGGAAGGAAAAATCATACTTTCTTTTCTTAGGATAAAAGAGTGGAGCATGATGAGGACAAAAAACAAGTTAACTTCACCTAGTTAAACTTTCCCAATTGCCTTAAAACTCAGAAAAAGGAGGCAATAAAGCAGAAAAAGCAGACATGTGCTAGGAAGGCTAGGAATAAAGTATATTTGATTCCAATTGGTTTCCCAAGTTCTCCATGACTCAAATTTATCAAGTTTGACCACTTTGGATGTGTGGAGGACAACTTGCATAAGGTGGAATATGGAAACTAGGAAAATAAGACAAAAATTGGATTAATTAATGTCTAAGGTAGCTAACTATGGGTTGATTATTCTAACAATAAATCTGAGAATTGTAGAGGTCAAAATGCATCCACCGCTACCCTGCATAGTATTGACACAAGGAGCATCATGTAGACTCCCAAGTAACACCATCAGTAAACACTGTATCCATCCCTCATAAGGTCTTCCACCTGGATCCCAATGCAAACTTGTGCATATTTCATCCCAAATATCTGAAGGCTCTTGTGGGACTATACCCTTGGCTAGGAATGTCTTCCCAAGAATCGCCCACTCAATAGGACACCAACTCTTAATCTCTCTCCAATCCAACCCCCGAAAAGTACCTTGTCTATAAGCACCATCACAAGGAATAATCCTACCAAGATGACATTCGACCCTTCTAATTTCAACTAGAATGCTCATATACTGTTGGTCAATTTCTCGATCTTGGCCAACCTGTAAAAACCATTTGCCATTATGTAAATGAGGACTCAAGTTACTGCAATCCCTGTCTATGTATTCCTTAAAAGGACTTCTTTGAAATGCAATAGTATGTTTCTCTTGCTGCCCCATCAAGGAATCTAACTGTTGTTCAATACTATAAATATTGACCGCTGACTTGGTACATACAACTTGAAGAACTGTAAGCTCAACATCTCGTTGTACTATGGTGTATTGGAGTATCTTGGTCCTCTCTTTCATCACTAGAATGATTTCTTTAACACGTTCAATCTTCTTTCGATGACTATCATCTGGAAACTCTATCTCATGCATGTATAAACTCTCCCTAACCTCCATGTGTGACTTCTCACTGTCTCAACTACTATGGTCATTTCCTGTCATAACTATTTGGACTCCTGCTGTAGGTGATGGAGAGTGTACCAACTCCAACTCATCACATGGATTTTCCACAATCTGACTAGCGAATGTGCTCGTGTCACTAGACTCACAGGATGGCTCTAATGCAATCTCATCATGCACATCATCATCACATACTGTTAACTCCAAATGAATCTCATCAACAACCTGTACTTCATGCCCATCTTTCTTCCCTCCCCCAACTATGCCTTTAAGGAGGTCCTCATCCAAATCCTTGGGTTGGCTCCCGAACTTAATGGTGTAATAATCTTGAAAGTACAATGCTGCACATACCTCATCACCCAAGGCTAGATACTCCTAATATCGAGGCAAGTGTTGAAGTACTGCTAACCTTTGCCAATTTCTAGTCAAGATCCTTCTCATTGTCTTCATGTTCTCACAAGTTGGCAAATAATAACCTTTGTTCTGACATGCACTTCACCAACATCACTAACACGCATTTGCATGTACATGCATGCATCAGCATGCACTTTTATTCAATTACTATGTGTCCACAGCTAGCAAGGATCATGCTCTGATACCACTGTAATATCCCAAATACTAATATTCTCTAATGTTCTATGATAGTGCTGACTTGCACACTCAATCTCATACAAAATTTCAAAATAACTGTGCATGCAAACTCGTCATGCAAAAATGCCATAAAATATAGTTGAATTAAGGTTAGGTTTTTGTAGAGAGAAATTAACACTTACCACTGATATTCTGGTTGATAATGACTCTAGATATAGCTGCATGCATAAGGATCCATATGGGTGGTCTAATATTGTTCTTTTCCTTCGGTGTTATCGCCTCGCAGTACTGTAAAAACCCTGCAGACTGAAGGTGACGTTTTTGTAAGAGGAGAGGTCCGTTCGAGCTGAAATTTTCTGAGGTTGTCCATCTGCTGATGCCAGAGAGATGGCCTAGCACATGCAAAGGTTTGGCTGCCTCTAATTTCCCTAGCGAATTGATTAGCAGTTCTGCTGCTCATGCCCCCAACCGATTTGTTTGGCTGATAGCTACTCCAGGTGAGAAAATTGATGGCTGATAATCACTACATACCGTAGGATAGGCCTATTGAGAAAGAGGAAGCTAACATGTGGAGGAAAGACTGGGTTTTGTGTTCCCAACGAATCCTTATATGTTTTCCATGCTACTTCCAGATGCAAAACGTGGATTTGCTAATAACCCTTCAGAATATGTTGGATCTCCAAATACTGTAGTATATGATGGATGCAATGGATAAAACTGGATGATCTATCCCAATAAGAGACTAGGGTAGATATCTCACTACTGAACCCTCGCTAGCTGAAGACACTATCTCCAACCCCAACTGTCATGGTTGCATGTTGTGCTGCTGCTCAAAACTCAAAAATCAGTCAACAGTAACAATAGATCCCCTCTTTGGTCCAATAAACCTTCTTAAATAGTATAGCATGTACTTTTAGGGTTTGCATGTCACTTTTAGGGTTTACGCTTCACTTTTGCATGCATGCAATTCTAATTTAATGTTGACTTTAACACTAAAATAAGGCCTGCATGCTCTGAATTCTTTATGATATGAACTCTTATGACCTTCTTACTACATTGATGACTTAATAATACTGAATTGATGCACCTTTATGCTCCTAGTGATATTAGTCCTCAGTTATCCCCTTTTTATAAAAATGAAACATTATAGGAATCCACCCGTGGAATGTGAAAAGAGGAAGGATGAAAGCGTAAAGTGAACAAGTAAGGGTATCAATTTGCTGGTTTTCTGATTCCTGAAGTCTGCAGTGTAAGGAGAAAGGAGAAATGCAGAAAGCGGAAGGCAAAAAGTGGGAAGGAAAGAAATAACAATGCATAATCTAAGAGTTCTTCTTGCCGCAAGCTGCATTGCGTAATGCAGAATGCAGAGGGCGGAAGGAGGGAAATCTAGGTTCAATACAAAACGAAAGAATTATAGAGTGGATCTATTGATGGCAGAACGATTGTTACAGTGGTTTTTAAGTTTTTGAAGGAATGTGGAAGGGTGTTTCACGACCCAAGACTGGATGTTATTAAGGAAGAATTTTATGTATCCATGGCATTAGCAAATGGGTACGCGACAATGTGCGATCAGAGCTATTGGTTACAACATTGGTCCTAGATGGGCCAAGAGAAAGCTATAGTGAATATTCGATAAGTGTTTTTTTTTAAATTATGAGATTGTCACACACCTAACAATGGCGTTTATTAACACATTTTGTAGAGTCATAGTACATTTTGTAAAAGTTGGTTTTGGCTCGGCAATGAGAATCAATAGTATGAATGATGCACAGGATCCCTATGAGCTCGAGGTAGATGCCATGGGGGAAAACATTCGAGTTGAGAATGCTGAAATAGAATCCAATGTCAGAAGATATCAAGAGACTCCCCCAGATATTGCAACCACCATGAGAAGCCTAAGGGTGGGGTTGCAAAGTTGTAGAGAAGAAAATGAAAGAATGATTAAATCTTAGGAAGAGAAGAATCAGTTGAATGCAACACATGCTACAAAGTTTGACAAAAATCCGAAGGCAGATGAACTCTGGGCACCAGGTAGTAAATATGGAAGGAAGTAGGAGCAGTGCCAAAACAAGAAAAAGGTCTTCTAGTGGATCATTTGACTCTAAAGAATCTATTGGGGGTTCAAGCTCTTATTCTCATAGGAATAAGATGAAGATTCGTTACTGGAACAGTTCACATGGGGAATTTAAGAAGGAAAATACTCCTACATTTAATGGTGAAGTAAAGTTTGGTCAAGAAGTTGAAGCTTAGCTTGTTGGGATGAAAAATTATTTCCAAGTCCAAGACTAATGTGGCAATATGAAGGAAAGGGTAGCTATCTTCAATATGGATGGAAGAGAATCTATATGGTGGGATCACCTCAGGAATGTGAAGAAGATCAATGATAGAAATATTGGGTGGAAGAATTTCAATAAGTATTTCAAGTAGAAGTACCTCTCTGATAGGTACTATGATAATAAGGTCAAAGAATTCCATGAGCTAAAATTGAGACAGTTGGCCATAGAAGACTATGCACACAAATTCTTGGAATTGTTGAGGTATGTTAGATACATCAAAGATGATAAAGTGAAAATTTAACATTTTCTAAGTTGGATACCTCAATCGTATAAAGATAGGATTGAGTTTTATGAAACTCAAACTCTAGAAGAGGTAATAAGGAAGGCCAATTATTTCTTTGATCAGAACAAAAGAAAACCTGATTCCCATAAGGCATGGAAGCATAAGAAGAATGATAAGTTTGACCAAAGGAAGAAAGGTTTTAACCTTCTCACTTCCGAAATTAGCAAAGGTAGCCATCACAAGCTGTGACTAAGCCAAACAGAATGATGGGAGAAAAGCCAAGAGATCCAAAGGATCGAAGAGAACCACTCTAATTTTAGGGATGTGGAGGAAACCACATGCGTAGGAATTGTCCGCATGAGAATGGGTATGTAAGGAAAGTTCAGAACATCCAAGGAGCTGAAAATGTGGGTCAAATAGCAAGGATCATTCCTAGAATCTATGCAGCACTAGAGGACCACCAAGCAGATCATCAATCAACTGTTGTTGAAGTTGAAGGTAAGATTGTTGAGCAATCCGTTTATGTTTTGATTGAACTTGGATCTACTCACAATTATATTACTCCTAAAATTGTTGAGATTTGTGCTTTTAAGAAATTAAAGCATAGCAAATCATGGTTATTTCAGCTGGACACTGTAACCAAGAGAAATGTTAGTGAAGTGGTAGAGAGATGTCCATTAGTCATGGATGGGATACGTACTTATGTAAATGTGAATCTTCTGACACTTGGTTCCTATGATATTCTAATTGGAATGGACTGGTTAGAAGCATAGAGAGTTAAGATTAACTGTTACAACAAGACATTTGAATGCATGGATGAAGAAGGAAACCCAAGGGTTGTAAGGGGCATTCCCAAGGTGATTTATATTAGTTAGATTTCAGCTATGCAGTTAAAGAAGTTATCTAAGAAAGGTTGTAGATTGTATGCAACCCATGTGTTGGAAGAAATGGAGAATGAAACTCCTAGGTTAAAGGAATTTCATGTATTTCCAGAATTCGGGGATGTTTTTCCTGAAGAGATTCTAGGACTTCCTCCAAAGAGGGACATTGATTTTACAATTGACCTTGTTCCCAGAGCAGCACCAGTTTCCAAGACACCCTACAGGATGAGCACACCAGAATTTCTATAGCTGAAGATGTAGTTGCAGGAATTGTTGGAAAATAAATATATCAGGTTGAGCATGTCCCTGAGGGGAGCGCCAATTCTGTTTGTGAAAAGAAAAATGGAACACTCAGATTATGTATTGAATACAAGTAGTTGAACAAAGTTAATGTGAAGAATAAATACCCTTTACCTCAAATTGATGACCTTTTCGATCAAATGAGAGGACCAAAGTTATTTTCAAAGATTGAATTGAGGTCTGGTTACCATCAGGTAAGGATTAAAGAGGAATATATTCATAATACAACCTTTATAACAATGTATGGACACTATGAGTTTGTGGTGGTACCATTTGGTCTCACAAATGCACCAGCTACATTTATGTGTTTCATGAATAGTGTTTTCAACAAGTATCTGGACAAGTTTGTTCTTGTGTTCTTAGATGTCATTCTTATTTATTCTAAGAATGAAGAAGAGCATGAAGAACATTTGAGAATGGTATTGAAATTGATGAGGGAGCATAAGATGTATGCAAAGTTGAGAAAATGTGTCTTTTATAAATATAAAATTAATTATTTGGGTCACATTATCTCAGAGGAGAGAATATCTGTGGACCATAAGAAGATTGAAGCCATTATGAATTGGTCAACCCCAAGAAATGTGATGGATGTGAGATATTTTAAGGGACTTGCAAAGTACTACAGGAGATTTATTGAAGGATTCTCCAAGGTCGCACATTCAATCACTTCTTTGCAAAAGAAGGGAATAAAGTTTGAATGGACACCAAGATGTGAAGAAAGCTTCCAGCAGTTGAAGAATATTATTACAAGTGCACCAATTTTGAAAATTGCAGACCCAGAAAAAGACCCTGTCGTGTGTATTGATGCATGCAACCAAGGACTTGGAGGATTTCTTATGCAAGACAACCACGTGGTATGCTATGAGTCAAGAAAGTTGAAGGATCGTGAGAATAAATATGCTACTTATGATTTAGAACTTGCATCCATAGTACATGCTCTCAATATGTGGAGACATTATTTAATGGGAAGAGATAAAGACCGACCATTGTGGTTTGAAATACCTGTTTGATCAGCCAACTTTAAATTCTAGGTAAGCCAGATGGCCGGAATTTTTGTGTGAGTTTGATTTTGAAATCAAACACATAAAGGGAAAATAAAACAAGGTGGCTGATGCACTCAGTAGGAATGTACATGAAATGTATGTGTCATCTCTTAGTATTTTCCAATTAGATTTGAGGCAGCAGATTACTAACCGTACTGCTAAGGATGAAATGTATGTACAGATTAAGGACAAGTTGCAATAGCAAAGCCTTGAAAGGAAGTATGAGGGATATAAATTAGAAGAAGATGAGCTTATTACTTATAACAACATAATCTATATTCCAAATGTGGCATAATTGAGGATAATTGTTATGGATTAAATCTATCAACCTCCAGATTTTGGTCACCCAAGATATCAGGAGACAATTGCTACATCGAGAAAGAAGTATTTTTTGCCAAGCATGAAAAAGGACATTGCTGAGTATATTTCTAAATGCATGAAATGTCAGTAGGTGAAGGTTGAGAATCAACACCCAACATCTTTATTGCAATCTTTTCCAGTTCCAGAATGGAAATGGGAAGTCATTTCCATGGATTTTATTACAATATTGCCAATGACTGTGAGACAACATGATTCCATCATGGTTTTGGTGGAAAAGTTGAAAAAATAATCACATTTTATACCAGTTAAGTCCACATATAAAGCTGATTCCATTGCAAAGATGTTCATGACAGAGATTTTTAGATTGCATGGATTTCCTAAGGAAATAATTTTTGAGAGGGATACCAAGTTTACTTCCAATTTTTGGAAGGGTATGTTTGCAGATGTGGGTACAAAGCTGGAATTTAGCACCACCTACTGTCCTCAAAATGATGGAAAAACAAAGAGAGTGAACCAGGTTCTTGAAGACATGCTTCGCATGTATGTAATGGACAAACCAACCAAGTGGGAGGATTATTTACACTTGGTATAGTTTTTCTATAATAATGGGTAGCAAGCATCATTGGGAATGAGTCCATATGAATATTTGTATGAAAGAAGGTGTAGGACACCTGTGACTTGGGATAATCCAGTGAATAGGATTGTTCTTGGTCTAGAATTCCTCAAGGAAATGGAGCAAGAAGTTGAAAATATCAGGTAAAACCTAAAATCATCCCAAGATAGATAGAAAAACTATGTAGACAAGCATAGAGTGCACAGGGATTTCAATATTGGGGATCATGTTTATCTTAGAGTGAGGCCAAGGAAGAGTTCCTTGAATCTTGGAAGTTGTGCCAAGATGTCACCTAGATATTGTGGGCATTTTGAAGTGCTTGAAAGAATAGGACCAATTGCATATAGACTTGCATTGCCTACTAGCGCTGGAGCTCATAATGTTTTTCATGTTTCTTTTCTGAAGAAATATGTACATGATCCTAACCATGTGATTAATTGGGATATCATCAAGGTGGAACCCAAGGGAGAGTTCCAAACCAATCCATTTCGCATCGTCAACAAGAAGGTCACAGTGCTCCAGAATCAATCTGTTGGACAGGTAAAGGTGCAGTGGAAGCACTATGGTCCTTACGAGGCTATGTGGGAGCTGGAGGATACCATGAGATTGGAATGTCCATTTTTGTTCAATTTTGCAAAGCACCGAGGACAATGGTAATGAAGGGGAGGGGAATGTAACACCCTGGTTTTGACCCCATGGTGTTAAAATTATACATGGTGTAAATATTGTTATTGAATCATGGAAAGGAGCTTAAGGCCAAGGCCCTGCCATTGATTTGGTGTTTATGTATAGGAGATTAGAATCGATGCATGTCGTTCTCGTGCTAGTTGGGCATAATATATTTTGAGATATCATGTAGATATGCAATTTAATAAAATACCACAACTAGCTATGCACTACAACGATAGAGACGGGGGCATGATTTCATAAGGAATAGGGAGGGGAATTATGCAAACCCTTGAGCCAATAGGGTGAGGCTAGATGTCAATGGGAGAAGTCTGAAGATGTCATCTACCCTCCTTGTCCTCTGTACTCAATCATTTAAATCTTCCAAAAGATTGGTTGAGGCAGTTAATGCCTTGATTAGGGTGAGTCATGGAAGTCATATTTCTTAACAGAGCCATCCTGCAGTCGACATAACATGTATTCTTGTTTCTAGGGAAAGAAATGGGGAGGATACGTGCCCATTTGTTTATCCTCATTGACCAAGAATGATTACCTCATTCTCTTATTTGTCATTTTTTTCCTTAGTTGGAGAACTATCATTCTCGAGGAAGAGAGTTCTCATCCATTCTAGTCGTTCCCTATCCTCATTCATGCAGGAGTCATTACACTTCTCCATCTCAATCCTCATGCAGAGTGTGATCCTGTAGACGCAACGAGAGCTACCAGAGCATTGTTTCATGTCCTGCAGTGTTTATCCTCATCAATCCTTTACTGGAACCATGTTTTCCTATATTACAGAGTGGTATGGAGCCCTGGTCTTGTATGTTACAAAGTGGAACCCTATTTTTTTGTTCCCAGTGCTTGTGGTTTGTTGTGATGTGTACCCTAGTTTAGGTATGAATTGTATGCAAGAATTAGGAGTGGAAGAGGCCCAAAATTGGCTTGATAAACCTAGTGGAGAAGGGAACCTCACAAAAATATAAGAGTGGTTGGTTAATCTTCTATGCACACCCTAAAGAGCACTGGAAGGGAAGGTATGGCCTGAGGGACTGTGGAACAGAGAAGGGGATACTTCCTTGTGTTGGGTGTGTAGGTATTGTGGATACCAAGACAAATATATCTCGTGGAGGTGTCCCTAGCTCTATTGTTGAGCTCACTAGCTTAGCAATTCTTCCTTTCCACTTCCTTAGAATCCTGACAAACCTAATTGTATATTGGCTTGGCTGAGTCTTGTTGTACATTTAACCATGTGTGAGTCATTGCCTTAGCATCCTGATAAACCAAACAATGTGTTGGATTGGATGAACAACCTGATAAACCCAACTAGAGGTTGGATTGGCCGTGTTTTGATGTGTTCTGGCTATGTGTGAGCCCGTTGTTCCCTAGTTCCTTTTGGAAATCATGCCCATATTGGGGGTGGTAGTTGTGTTGAGAGATTAATGAACACAACTGGCATATGGTTGGGTGGAAAGTTGCAACAACATATCTAGTTGCGGGACAACTTCATCTTCAAGATAAGTATTCTCTGTTTAAATTCTGCAATGTATTTGTTTATGAATTATTATGAATGTGTTGAATGCTTATTAAAGATTTAAATAGGATTTATTGTTGTTAATTGTCCCTACATTTTTCATCTGTACATGCCTTGTGTTTTTCCATTGCATGTCACTTAAGTTCATGGAGTCTAGAATCCTGGTTACAGAGTCAGAATGCATCTAACTTAATTGTTTCCACACTCGAAAATCTGCTTGCGGAAGGTAGAAGGTGGGAGGCAGAAAGACAAGTTTGAAGTGTACTAACCTCCATTATCCAATATTTGACATTTGATCTTGAAATCAGTTTCATTCTCAACCATTTCTTTTAAGACCTTAAACATCTCAAAGGATTTTGATATTTTCTTGAGAAAAGAAACCCAAGCCATTCTAGTCTAGTCATCAATAAATAATATTAAATAGGATTCACCATTCAAACCTTTTGTTATCATGGGTCCACGAAGATGAATGTGAACAAGTTCCAAAGGTTTTGTTGTTGAATATTCTTTTCCCTTGAATATGATGTTTTCTTGTTTTCCATGCAAATAATTCTTGCACACAAAATTTGATGGTTTAGTAATTTTATGTATGTCCATTATTGTTTTCTTCTTGTTGAAATTTACCAAGTTCACAAAATTTATATGACCCAACCTTCTATGCCAGAGTGAAATTTCATCTACTTGCCACATACAACATTTCTCATTCTTTCTTTCATCCAAGATGTAAACATTATTAAGAAATTTGGATTCTATTGATACCAATTTTCCTAATTCTTCCTTTCTTATTTCAGATTTTTCAAAGTTGAAGGTAAGAATGTGTCCTTAATCACACATTTGACTAACACTAAGAATATTGTGCTTTATGTTTTCCACAAGCAGAACATTTATGATTTAACCTTTTCATTTCCAAGACCCACCATGCCTTTTATAATAATTTTTAGTGAGTTATCACCTCCAAAAGTAACACTGCCTACATTTTCCCTTTTAAGTTTCAAGAATGTGTCCTTATCCCTAGTGATTTCTTTGGAATAGCCATTGTCAACATACCACTGACTTCATTTTCTTTAGGCATGTAAGGCCAAGTCACATTCTTCTTTATCTGTTTTTTCTACTTTATTTTTCCATACTTTAGCATATTCTTTGTCACGCTTGGAGGGATGATCCTGAGCAATAATCAAGTTGCTTTTACAGTGCCCAAGATTTGTGGCTAAAGTTATAACATTTATAGCATTCAATTTCTAGATTCAAATGGGAAAAAGAATTGCAGTTTCTATCCATATTTATATTAGCCTTTATGTTTTCATTGTTTAGATAGTCAACCTTGCAGATCATGTAGGAACCTCTAGTTTTATCAGTATCATCATTCACATATGCTCTGCAATTTACAACTTTATGTCCAAAATTATTGCAGAAATAACAATGACCAAGAAAAAGAGTTTGATACCTAACAATAAAGGGTCTTCTTGGAGTGACAACTTCTTTATTTCTATTGTTCTTGTATAATATTTATTGATTGTACTTCCTTTAGCTGTTGTTGTCTTCCTTTTTTGGAACCCTTCAAAGGATCAATATAAATCCTTGTTTCAACTTCATCTTCAAGCATCATTGAGCTTGAGAATTCTTTCAAAATTTTATGTTCATACTCTAGACCATATATGTCAGTTGATGGTCTTTGAATATTGATTATTTGATATAATACCTTGGATTTGTTTCCAAATTTATGTTGATAACTTAATTGGGTGGACATTTTCTTGTAGTTCCTTTCTTAGAGAAACCAGTTCAGCCTCCAATTTTTCACTCATTTCTTCCTTTTCTTTTAGTTTACCAGTCAGGACCTATGAGAACTTATTCTATTTGGATTTCCTCTTCTAGGTGAATCTTTAGATCAAGAATAACTTATTTTGTTTCCTTTGTTTTAATGGCTTCTTCTTCATACTCCAACAACTATTCCTTTATAAACTTGTTCTTCTTCCCTATTTTCCTCAAATTATCTAGAGAGTTGGTAAGTTCCCCTTCAACATCTACTTATGCTTCTACTTTAGAATTCTATTCATCTTCAAGGTATTCATTTAACATATCTAATGTCATTAAAATAACATCTTTTATTTGACTATCACTAGCATCATATTTGGCTTATGATCTATTGTTGTCTTTTGAATAAAGAATTTTCTTCTTCTTATTGAATCTGTTCTTCTCCTCAGCTTTTCCTCATCTTCACTATCTTTTTATTTTCTATAAGGACATTTAGAAGCATAATTTCCTTTCTTGTTACGAAGTTTGCTTCTTCGCCATCTGATTCATTAGAGGATATTTTACATGACTCTTGCTTATTTCTTGTTGTATTATTTGAAGCTTTGAAGGCTACTTCCCTCCTTGAAGGGTTTTGCTTCTTAGTTATCATTTCATATGTTGTAATGAACCCATGGAATTAATCCATTGTTACTTTGTCAATATCCTTCCTTTCTTCCTGAACTAAGTGTTGGAATATAATCCGTCAGGACTATACGTTAATGTAAATAGTAGGAAGATGAAGAGACTCTCGGATGTAATCCCAAGATTCATTGTAATGTATAAATAAATGTTTTAGCTATGGAATGAAGAGAATTGGGATTTATACCTATCAATGGTATTAGAGCGGGTTCCTGCCATAACTTCTGCTGTTAAGTTTCAGTCCTGCATCCTGTATGCTTTCCAGTGCATTGCCAGACCTCCATCCTGCCAGCCTGCGTGCGTTTCTCCTCTCCCGGCCTCTGCACATTCATGTATGTGTTATTCTCTCCCATACTTGCGCTGAGGAATGGAATGGTCCAAAGATGCTATGCTTCCTCTGTTTGCTGCATGGTTTTGACTGTTCATTGCAAGAAGAAAAATGCCTTGTTATTGAATATTACATTGAAGACTGCATAAAGGGTGGAAACCCTAATCCCACGAACTGGTGTGTTGTGTGTGCTGCGTTTTGCGTTGTGAAGGTCATTCCATTACCCAAACTATGTGAAGATTGTTGGACGAGTATTTTCCACGCTGAAATAATGTATGCTACGCTGTGTATTGCAATCTGCCACTGAAGTAAACCCTAATTTCTGCGGGCCGCCTCTTCATTTCTCATCGCTCCATTATATGTTGACTCTCACTGCTATGTTGGTGTGAATTTAATTTATTTCTTGCTACGACTGAAGACTAGCGTGAAGACCATTGGAGATTTATTAATGTATGTGTTGGAGAGTTAATAATGTATGCGCTGGAGAAATAATGTAGTGCTACGACTTCATACAAGAGCTGTGATATGCTGCTGCTGTGTGAGCATCACAGTGAAGACTGCGTTGATTTCTGCATTGATATCTGTCTTGTGAAACCTACGAGAAGGCTATTTCGATTTGGGACTCTCAATATATTGTTGCTTGGAGACTGAAGGTTATGCACAAAAGATCATTCTTTTGATGGTGTACGAGATTGATCCTACGAGTCCTTTTGATCCTGCGAGTTCTTTGAAGAATGATAACTGGATATTGTTGGTGGAGAACGTATAGCTGAAGATTCACGCCATTCCCAACGTGAAGGTAAAAATTTACATATTTTTACTGTGATGAATGTGAGCGTTGGAAAACCTAAGTTGAGTGGAGCCTGAGAGTAACTTCTGAAAATATATGAATGATGAATGATACGGCTGCTGTATGACCCAGTTTTTGTGACTGCTATGTATTTAATGAGTTGAATAAATAATTCATCCTTCTGAAGTGGATGTGATTCTCGGTCTGGTGAATTGCTATTGTGTTTTTTTTGTTTGCCTGAACAGTGAAAGTCTTGTTGCTATGAATCCTTTGAATCCCGGTGACTAAAGACCGTTCACACCTTTGAGTGGAACTGCGTGGAGTCTGTAAACATTTTCATTCAGATTGCTGGTACATTGTGGAGGAGCTGTTGCATGAAGAGTTTCTTTTCTGCGAATTGAAGCCGCATTGCTACTTTATTGTTGCAAGCTCCTTAAACCTTATTTTCGGCGAATGCAATAAAGATTGTTGATGCTGCAAAATTATAAAATTGTTCTACTGCATCCAGCGTGGAGACTGCTATGGCGTTGGTGACTGTCTTCAGATAAGGGGAGGTAAAACGTTTTTGTTTGTTGAAATACAAAAACCCTAATTCCTATGCCTCGATGTAAAAGGAAAATTCAGCAAGTATTTTTCATTTATATTGAGTAAAAGGGACCGTGACTAATATATATGATATATAGAAGACTTCGGTGGAAGATATATGCTACTGTGTATGATGTTGTAATCTTGAAATGTATAAACCTAGAATTACTGCATTTCTTTCTCTTTCAAGTTTGAAGCTGCGACTAGAAGAGCACATGCTGTGTGAGGATACTGCTCTTGTGAATTGGTGAAAGATTGAAAGCCAATGCACAGTGAAATAAATTGGGATAATCGAAGTTATAGTTTTTTGGAGTTTAAAAAACAAACCTGTGCAGAGTTTTTTGTTTGTTTGCTTGAGAAATATTTATAAAATCTCTTTGTCTAAGCTGTGGTACTATGAAGATTGTTGGCAGAATTACCCATTGCATGAAGACCCTGAAGGCTGCGTTCTAATTTCTATCTTCCTGGCTGCGTTATAATTTCTATCTTCTGAAGCTGCTTACTGAAGTTGCGAACTGATACTGTCATTGTAAAACTTGAAGTTGAGATATTAAGATTGTAAATCACCTTGGCAGAGACTGTAGACCTGCAAGGTTATTGTTTTTTTTTATCTCATTCACTTTGCCATATTAAGTTCAATATTGTAAATTATACTAACAGTTGTAAAAGATGCAATCTATAGCATCTATTGTTGGTGATGTCTTCACTGGCAAGAAAACATATCCAAAATGGTCTAGAAAGATCAAGAAATCAAGCGAGCCTGTCGAAGAATTCCTTGAATTTGTTCAGAAAACAAAGAATCGGTCCAAAGACCCTTCCAAGGGAGATTGCAGTAAGAGAGGACGAGGAAGAAGAAACTTTAGAGGTAGAGGGGACAGAAACAAAAGATCATATTTGCAGTGCAAGCGTCATGGAAAGACTGGGCACACATCAGATTAGTGTTGGGATTCACGGGACTCCATCAAAGACAAGCATAACCAGAAGAAAGATGATAATAAAAATCAAGATGCTAGTAAATCTTCTGATTCTGCTCATTGTATTGTTGCACATTGTAATCTTGGAATTAATGAAATGACTTCACTTTCATCTTACAAAGATTGTTGGCTGCTTGATATTGGTGCAACATCACACATGACATTTAGAAAAGACTATTTTGAAGAACTTAATGAAACAATAGATGGCATAGTTTACTTTGCAAATAAGTCAAGTATTAAACCAAAGGGAATGGGCACCATTCGACTGAAGATGCCTGGATTCCCTGATTTCTTGTTGAAGAACATTCTCTATCTTCTAGAGTTGGAGAGAAGCCTGCTGTCCTTGGTGGAAATTCGACAGCGAGGCCATTCCATCCACATGTTTGATGGAATCATAGAAATAAGAAAGTCCTCTGACAACCAAGTCATCATGACTAGATACGAAGATGGGAAGATTCTGAAACTAAAGGGTTCATCTACAAGAGTTCAGAACTATGCCTACCT
>LPNX011182416.1:0-62247 GCA_001517045.1 Pseudotsuga menziesii | reverse complement strand
AGAGGGTTCTAAGATACTTGAAGGGGACTCAAGATGTTGGACTCAAGTACTCTAAAGTGGATGACTTCAAACTTATTGGGTACTCAGACTCATATTTTGATCACGATAAGGAGACAGGAGTATCAACTTCTGGATACACTATGAGTCTTGGATCAACAGTTGTCTCATGGAGATCACACAAACAGTCAGTTCCGGCAGATTCAACAACAGAAGCAGAATATGTGGCTGCAGCTGAAGCAACGAAAGAAATAGTATGGCTCAGGAAGATACTTGAAGATTTGCAAGAAAAACAAGAGAACTCCACTCCATTATTGGTCGACAATACTTCTGCAATCAAGCTGGCTAAGAATCCTAGATTCCATGATCGAACCAAACACATCAACACAAAGTATCATTTGATTCGACATCATGTAGAGGCCAAGAAAATCCATCTTCGACATTGTTCCACAAATGATCAAGTTGCAGACATCTTCACCAAAGCGCTTGGACGAGAAAAGTTTGAAAGATTCAGAAACATGCTCGGACTCACTAACACCCCTTCGGATTAAGGGGGGGATTGTTGGAATATAATCCGTCAGGATTATACGTTAATGTAAATAGTAGGAACATGAAGATACTCTCGGATGTAATCCCAAGAGTCATTGTAATGTATAAATAAATGTTTTAGCTATGGAATGAAGAGAATCGGGAGTTATACCTATCACTAAGACTTTGGAGTCAAATATCATAGGAAATGTTCTCAAAACCTTTTGTATAATTGTTACTTCTGCAACCTATTCTCCTAGACATTTGAGAGCATTGACAACTTCAACTACACAAAGAAACTAGTCTGCAATCTTTTCACCTTCTTTCATTTTAATCTTTTGAATTGACCTCTATGTGTTTGTAACTTTTCCTTCTTGAACATGCCATCTCCTTCATATATGTGTTGGATTTTGTCACACATTTCCTTTGTTGTTTCCCAGTACATGATTTTTGCAAGTTTTTACTTTTATACACCAAATATAATTGAATTTTTGACTCTTGAATTATTTTCACTAAGCTTTTTCTCAGTTGCAATAATGGGTGGAGTTTTTGGTACTATGTATCCATCCTCAATAGATTGTCAAATATCAAATCCTGGTGCCATTATGTAAACCTTCATTCTTACACTCTAGAATGTGTAGTTACAAGCATCAAACAATGGTGGCTTGTTTTTTGAAATACCTTATTGTCTATGCATACCTGCTACATAGATTTTACTTCTAGTGGTCAAATTGTTTTATAAGGTTCCCGCTCAAACACAAATTGTTGGATTATTTATCTATATTGAGAGAGGGGGTGAATTAGTGTAGAAAATTTTTACCATTTAAATCTTATTTACCATCACATTTAATCTTCAACAAAATAAATCATCACACATAAGACACAAATATTTAATCTGGAAACTGAATGAGGGAGAAAACCACATAACATGTTCTTTCAATAAATAAAGATTACAATGATTTTCCAACACCAACTAGAAGGATACACTAACCCCCTTCTTTCTACAACACCAACTGGAAGGAGGCACCAAAACCATGGATTATTTAGCACCAATTGAAAGTAAGCTCCAACTCCCTGGATTATCCAACACCAACTGGAAGGAGGCACCAACACCATATATTCTTTAGCACCAATTGAAAGGAAGCTCCAACTCCTTGCCTTGCACCACCCTACCAACCAAAAATAGATAAGTCTCTTAATGCTTGGTATGTCACAAAAATTCATGTACTATACATTTACAAATAGCACATAGCTCCCATTCCTCCTTGAAGCATATCAGTATGTCTCGTGATTGCAATATGTTGATGTAATTGTAACTTCGGAATGTATTCACTTGTATTTCTTATCTATTGTAACCCGATGTTCATTCCGGGATGTATTGTAATGTATTTGAGTCATGTCATACCCCGATGTTTATTCTGGGAAGTTTCTATAATGAGAAAGTCATGTCAAGTCATTGTGGGTAACCCTCCTATTGGTCAAGGGTTAAAGTCCCCACAGTTGTGGGGCCCTTGGGTTATTAGACTATTTTAGTGAAGTTGGACCTAGGTGAGTCATTGTAAGTCGATGCAATAGTCCCCACCATTGTGTTACCTTCCTATTGGTCAGAGGAGGCAAAGTCCCCACAAGTGGTGGGGCACTAGGGTTATTAGACACTCCTAGAGATGTCGGCTCTAGTAAGTAATTGTTAAGTAAGGCAGACATGTTGGAGTGCACTTCAAGTGAACATAAGAATATAAATAGAGAGTGAGAGCCTCTCTATTTATTACTTGCAACACATCATTCACTCACTCAAGTGTGGCGCACTAGTGAAGAAGGAAATACTGGGACTAGACAGAAGAAGAAGACTAATGCTGTTTTGGGAGATCTCTTACTGTTTTGGTGCTGATTCTATCTCTAACAAAACTGTGGGGTTTTCTCCTTTATGGTTTCCCCGAGGAAAACTCTTTGTGTCTCTTGTCTCTTGTGATGTGCTTTTGTTTTATTGCTGTGCTTGTTATTCTCTCAGTGAAAAGATCCTAAGATCATAATGCTAGCTTATTTGATGAAAAACTAACATGGTATCAGAGCTAACCTGAGAAGAAGACATTGTGCAGCTGCAGAAGATAGGGATTCTCATTTTTTGGGTCTCTCTCCACAATCTATCAGCAAAAGTATGCTAGACTGAATCTCCATTGAAGGGTGCATCTTTCTGTCGAAGCGAAATTTGATTCCGAGCATTTTTCAGTTTTTGGTGTGGAAATTAGGGCTTTGTACAGAAGAGGAATTTTTGAGTGAGACCAGCATAGGATTTTTCTCCTCATCAAAACCAAATTTTAGAGACCCGGATCAAGAAATTTGGTTGGGTGAAACTTCGGGAAAGTCAAACCCTAGTTTGACCCCGAGCTTGAAAAACCTTAAATACTAAAACTGATAAGGTTTTGTACAGTCGCTATATTCTGAGGTTGAAGACGTCTCAGAAGCTGAAAATTTCAGGGGCCAAAGATAAAATCCTGAAGCACACTGTATCCAAACATCAGCCTCATATTCTCTATATTCTGGGAGATATGATCCCTCCACATTAGGGTTCCAGCCTCTTCCAGAATTCATCCCTAAACAGGATACCTGGGGAGAATTGCAATATCTTGGGCTACAAAGGTCCAAATGGAATTCTTGAAGATGTTAAAGAAAGGGCATGGACTATAATTTCAGTGGTTGGAATATCAGGCTCAGAATATTAACCAGTGACATGTGGCATTCCGTACAACTTTGATGTTTTGAACAATCCTGTAACAGGTCACCTTGGGAAAAGGATACTATATCCCAAATGGTAAAACCAATTCTGATTAAAACTATGGTGTTCGATCAAGGACATACGAGGTTACCTCAGTGAAAAATTTCAGACATAGAGGATCAACAAGTTCAGAGATATCACAAAAACAGTAATAGGCATTTCTGCAGAAGAAGTTGGAAAATTAGGGCTTCCTGTTCCAGGAGCTTCCCTCCACTGTTTTCAGAAAAGGAGTACATTGGACAGCTCCATTTGAAGAGATATATATGTTTATACAATCAGATCTGAAATATTCCAATTTTTGAAAATTAGGGTTTCTGTGACAAACCCTAGATCAGCCAGCTCCGGAACCAAGATGGACACCTCAAATCGGTAAGATCTAATCCTTTGCTATTTTCATTTGAGGTTCTCATTTCAAAGTGATATATCACATCAGCTTTATGATAAGCTTGGTGAAGTTGACAACTTCCAAGCATAGAAGTATTTGATCTCTCTGAAGAAAATGGATTAGATACCTACATGAGTAGAGAGGTTCCAGTTTCAGAGGGAGATGAGGCTCAAAGCCTTACTCAAGAAGAACTTGGTCAAGGCCAAGAAGATCGTGGTTAATTCAGTCACGGATCAACTTATACCACAAGTGTCTTCCTTAAAGACACCAAATATGTTTGATTCCTTGACCAAGCTAATTTAAGGGAAGAACATACATCAAAAGATGACCTTAAGAAACCAGTTGAAGAATGTGAAGATCCAGAATGCAGAAACCATGTAATCATAAGAGTCTCTCAAATCAAAGAACAACTTGAAGCGGTAAAAGAAGAAGTGAAGAATGTAGAAGTGGTGATAGCCACCTTGAATGGCCTCCCAGGATCATGCCATTCATTCATTCAAGGAATGTGTGCCAGAAGGAAGTAATTACTTTCAGCAGACTCTGAGAAGAAGAAGAAGCTTGATTCATAAGAAGAGAAGGGAAGATGGAAGAAACTGAAGATCAAGCTCTCATCATCCAAAGAAGATCCCTCAAGCAATGAGGAATATGAATAAATCAAATCTTGAAGAACATCTTATCCACCTTAGCATTTGGATAAGAAACGATGCTATTAGGAATGAAGAAGACGATGAAGTCGAAGACTCAAGGAGTATACCCACGAAACAAATAAAGATAAGTATTCAATTGTCATTTCATGATATTATTTTGTTATGCATTTGTTTATATTCAGTTGATGTATTATGCATGACAGGATGCTTGCATTAACGTTAGTATACTACTAATATGCACGTGATCGGTAAGTAGCTCATGGTGCTATACAACTCTCCATTGCTACTTATCTAGAATGAAACCTCTTTGCTGACATATTGGATTAGTGCACAATCTCAATGTTATCCTGGTAGAGATGGAAGGCATCTAGAAAGTTTTAGTGAGATATGGATGAATGTTGTATTGGCTAAAGTAGTTGCATGATCATATATTTATGCATATGTATTTGCCAGTATGAATATTCCTTATGAAATGTTCTAACCATACAACTGCATTTGACTTGTAGGAAAGATCGCATACATAATCGCCTGCAAGCAAAGAAGGATGAAACTTGTTCGTAAGAACAAGTGACGACAGTTCAAGATGAAGAATAATATGATGAATGCAGCAACATCATTGATGTAGAATCTTCCAACTATGAAGAAGTAACCAAGAAGACCAGCTGAAGAAGAATGATGTCTAGGATGCAGTATCGAGACCTGAAGAGAAGTTCATAGTTCCATCATGCAGTAGATGGAAACATCGTGGGATACAAAGCAAGATTCGTAGCATGAGGCTTCTCATGAAAAGAAGGCATAGACTACGAAGAAACACTTACAGCTACTAGAAGTGAAGTCACATGACATGATCATGTGTGCAAATGAAAGAAGGCCTTGTACGTGCTCAGAAAACACCCATGGGATAACACATACATGATGAGCTTGATGAATATCTTAATCTTTGCTACAAGGTTGATAAAGGATGACAAGCTCACAGATGGATGTGAGAAGAACTTTTGAAAAAGTTCAAGATAGAGGATCTTGGTATCCAGTGATCCTAGATGGATACTACTTGTCACTCCGGTACATAATGTTTCAGTGCATAGAGTACAAAAGACAGAGGGAGTATGATGCTTCGCTTTAGAGGGAGTGACTACAGAAGATCCTGAGGTTCGACATGATATGACAGGATGGATAGATTATTGATGACTCTAGGCTTTACTAAGAGTAAAGAGGATTCCAACCTTTGCTTCAAGGTTGAAGATGGAAGACCAGTGATACTCCTGTTATGTGTCGATGCACTGTTGTTCTAGGTATGGAGGTGTGGCAGAGTGCAGATGGAATATTCCTTGGACAAGGGAAGTATGCAGTAGAGATCCTGAATAAGTTTAGGATGATGGATTGCATGACCACACCTATGGCATCGAACCTGAAGCTATTGAGTGATGCTTCATCAGAGACGGTTGATGCTACGATGTATCGTCAGATGATTGGGTCAGTGATGTACTTGACGAACACGAGACCCGATATTTGCTTTGCTGTGAACACCTTGAGCCAGTACCTGACATATCCGAGAAATATTCACTTGATTGATGCAAAGCATATTCTGAGGTACCTGAAGGGTACAATTGATTATGGGCTCAAGTAAGATGAGAATCAAAATATTAACCTGGAAGGTTATGTTGATTCAGATTGGGCAGGCAGTGCCATCGATAGGAAGAGTACTTTAGGATGTTGCTTCAGTATGGGATCAGGTGTGATCTCTTGGTTTAGCAGGAAGCAATCCTGTGTGGCACTGAGTACAGCTGAAGCAGAGTATGTTGCATCTTGTTCAACTAGTTGTGAGGTAGTATGGATGCAGAAGCTACTGTCTGATATATTTGATCTCCAGTTAGATGCTACTTGTATACATTGTGACAACCAGAGTTGCATGAAGTTGTCAGAGAATCCAGTGTTCCATGACAAGTCAAAGCATATCGAGATCAAGTATCACTATATTAGGGATATGGTGCAGAGAGAAGCAGTGAAGCTCCAGTATATTGTGATGGAGGAACATATAGCTGATGTATTGACGAAGCCATTGGCTAGGCTGAATTTCGAGTACTTCGGGGAGAGACTTGGTGTTATCCAGATTGAGGTTCCCTCCAAGAGAAAGTGATGAGACCCATAGCCATTCTGACATGGTGAGAGAATTGGTTCCTTCCATGGTCAGATGTAAGGGCTGAGCCATTATGTCATGGTGATAGGGTTGCTCCATTCCATGTCAGATATGAGTGCTGGCCATTCTGTCGAGTAGGACAGATGTAAGGGCAATCGCCATTCTAGGAATGGAGGCACCTGGTCAGTTACCAGGAACACTCAGTGTAGGACTGAGTAGCCATTCTGATGTGATAGAGGGATGTGTTCCCACTTGATCAGATGTAAGGGCTAAACCATTCTGTTCATGGCTAAAGTATTTAGTTCCTTCCATGTTAGATGTTAGTGTTGGCCATTCCGATGAGTAGGTCGGATGTAAGGGCAACTTCCATTCTCTAGAAGAATGGAGGCGCCTGGTCAGTTACCAGGTAGCTCAGTCAAGGAGGACTGGGGGCCATTCTGATATGACTGTAGGATTGATTCCTACAAGATCATATGTGAGAGAAAGCCCTTCCATCACTGTGATAGGATGTGTTCTTGTCTAGATGGAGGTAAGTGCAGAGCCAGTGTTCGCATCATGTGTTGATCAGACGTAAGTGTTGAGCCATTATTCGCATCATGTGTTGATCAGACGTAAGTGCTATGTCATTCTTTGCATCATGTGTTGATCAGATGTAAGTGCAGTGCCATTCTTTGTATCATGTGTTGATCAGATGTAAGTGCAGTGTCTATCTTCGCATCATGTGTTGATCAGATAGAGATGATTGAGCCAGTATTCGCATCATGTGTTGATCAGATGTAAGTGCTGGGCCTTTCTGACAAGTAGGTCAGATATAAGTGCAGTATCTATCTTCGCATCATGTGTTGATCAGATAGAGATGATGAGCCATTCTTCGCATCATGTGTTGATCAGATGTAAGTGCCGGAAAATACCTACATGGAGGCTAGGCCTACAACCAGCATGAAAAAGGGCTGGCTTTGTAGAACTTCCTATGATGAGAAGAATCATGAGATAGCACCAGTGATGATCTAGATCGAGTGATTATTGAGATCCAGTGATGATAGCCAGCGATGATTTAGATCGAGTGATGATCGATATCTAGTGAGATGATCCAGTAGTGATGATCCAGATCGAGTGATGATCTAGATCCAATCCAGTGACGTTGATCCAGATCGAGTGATGATCCAGATCTAGTCCAGTGATGTTGATCCAGATCGAGAGATGATCCATATCTAGTGATGATGTTCCATGATGATCCAGATCGAGAGATGATCCAGATCCAGTGATGATGCTCCATGATGATCCAGATCGAGAGATGATGCAAATACAAATGAAGATGACTTACAGATGAAGATGGCTTGAATATGAAAATGAATTTGAAGATGCCGAAGACCTAATGATGAAATAGATGATACAGAGAAGAATACTTGTGCTGATAAATTGTGTCGAGTGAATACATTCCTAGTTAAGAGGGAGTGTTGATGTAATTGTAACTTTGGAATGTATTCACTTGTATTTCTTATCTATTGTAACCTGATGTTCATTCTGGGATGTATTTTAATGTATTTGAGTCATGTCATACCCCGATGTTTATTCTGGGAAGTTTCTATAATGAGAAATTCATGTCAAGTCATTGTGGGTAACCCTCCTATTGGTCAAGGGTTAAAGTCCCCACAGTTGTGGGGCCCTTGGGTTATTAGACTATGCTAGTGAAGTCGGCCCTAGGTGAGTCATTGTAAGTCGGGGCAATAGTCCCCACCATTGTGTTACCCTCCTATTGGTCATAGGAGGCAAAGTCCCCACAACTGGTGGGGCACTAGGGTTATTAGACACTCCTAGAGATGTCAGATCTAGTAAGTAATTGTTAAGTAAGGCCGACATGTTGGAGTGCACTTCAAGTGAATGAAAGAATATAAATAGAGAGTGAGAGCCTCTCTATTTATCACTTGAAACACATCATTCACTCACTCAAGTGTGGCGCACTAGTGAAGAAGGAAATACTGGGACTAGATAGAAGAAGAAGACTACTGCTGTTTTGGGAGATCTCTTACTATTTTGGTGCTGATTCTTTCTCTAAGGAAGTTGCAGGCTTTTCTCCTTTATGGTTTCCCTGAGGAAAACTCTTTGTGTCTCTTGTCTCTTGTGATGTGCTTATTTTTTATTGTTGTGCTTGTTATTCTCTCAGTGAAAAGATCCTAAGATCATAATGCTAGCTTATTTGATGAAAAACTAACACAATCTAGTCATAAAAAATTCACACACATATGGATGCCACACAGTCTTTGATAGTGCTTTCTTTATCTGCATATGGTACATAAATACTTTGTTTTGTGTCACTTTCCTTATGATTTTTTTAAATCCTTTGTAATTGATTAGGATTCCTTAAGTTCCTCCTATATACAATATTCATTTAATCTTAAATGTCATGTAAGAGTATCCTTTCTGTCATTTGGTGATGCCTTCAAATATTCAATATTTTCCCGGAGTTATATTCATGAACCTAATTCTTCCTCGTGCATACTTTAGAGATCAAATCTTCAAATGATTTCAAACCCATCCTTAGATCTTCACACACTAATTCAAAATATGCATATATATCTATGATCCCAACTCTTCATAGTGGTGTCAAATACAATTCATGGTTGCGATTTCATAATCTAACACACCTATGATCTATGCAAGAGAATATATTTTCCATTTTAGAATTCAACTACCTACGATTTGTTGCACTATTGTATTTTTGGGTTCTTCAAAATAATTTTATCATTACTTTCAATTAACCCCAGGATACCTCCTTTTCTATTTTACTAGACTATTTATTATTCATTTTTGACATAAATCTTCTCATTGAATCGATCTATATAAATGCATTTGTTTGTGGGTTTAACCACACATTTGTGGAGTCATTTAATTAAATAATTCCGATCCAACCATAATATTTTTTTTTGACTTGGAACAATTCAAATTTATTTAATGGGAAGAATGTGGTTCTTGTGAATCTGGCATGGCATCAATAAAAGGTTTTAGTGGAGATGTGGATTTCACAATGCATATTCTCTGCCCAGAAAATATACAATGTTTTACATTTTGACCTTTTCCCTCCAACCAAACGAAACTTAGTGCCATATTTAAAAATTGGATTGCACTTGATGTGAATCCATTGTGGCAAATAAGGTGGGAATTGAACAATGTCCTCATCCGACCATACCAATTTGTTGTTGAAATCGAATTTAAAGAACCTTTGAATGCATTGCACATAGGTTTTCATAGGTTAATAAAAAACCTACAAATCGAGTAGTTTTTGGCATTTGAGAGGGCACTAATGATGATCTGACACCTTAAGTGTGTTTCTTATGTCAAAACCACAAAATTTCATAAAAATTTAAAATTTTTAAGATAACATAAAATGTTGAATATGCAGTTTACTAACTGCTAGTGGTTAGTGGAAAATGAAACAGTCTAACGTTTAGTATTAATCATTTTCATATTACGTTAACTAATACAGCTTTCATTTTCATAATGTATATAAGATTGACTTGCATACAGTTTTCTTTCAATTTTACTAATAAGTCTACTTTTTGGCAATTAGGTGAAATCTATCTTTGAAATCTTGGGCTTATTTAGCATTTATGCTAATGCAGATGGATTGATGGTTCTTACAGGTTCAACAGGTAACGATCGATCAAGTAGAAGTTTAATTCATGAGGTAGCAAGAAGTATTTCTGTTTGCAAGTTACTATGCTAGTAAATAAGCTGATTATTCTCAGACAAGCTCCGATGAGGTAAAGTAATTTGTCTTCTATAGTTTCTATTTCTGAGATAGTATGGAAAGTTTAGATATAAAGGTTGTTATCTTTATAAAGCTTAGCGAAACAAAAGATACTTACTGTGAGCTTTAAGATCATATTCTTTGTCATACATTTACTTCTATTTTAACATGCTTATCTCACAAATGTTATGTTTTAAAAGTATTGTCTCTTATTCATGGAAGTACTCCTATCAATATCGATAGTGAATACTTCTATAAAGAACCTGTTTCCAATTCGTCTCTATCCTACTTAGCCATGGAATTTATTAAGCTGTTATTGTATGTGAGATTGCTAGTAATCAAGTTGTGAATTTTAGTACTTGAATCATTGTTTGCTTCTTGTAAGATTGTAACTATGAACAATACCACATTACTCTAAAATGTGCCAATATCAATGTTACTTGCATCCTGTAATAGTCTTCTATCTGGAAATTTCCATGCCATTGTAAATACAACGCCTTACAAATAGAATACTTCCTACCACCATTTTAATAAGTTTAATTTCATAGGAAACCACATGATCATTTGTTATTCCTATAAAGTATAATCCTTGTGCTTGGTTAAAACCATAGTAAAATTACTATTACCATGAGGCCTCACTCAATATAAGTCGTAGTGTATTCTAACTACTATAGTAGGTTTTACTACTTAGAACTTCTATTCTAAGGTCTTTATCATAGAGACATTAAATTAAAAACTCATATATTCTAATAGAATCCAATTATCCACTATTGACTTTGTAACAAATAATAAGGTTCATTATTAATGTCATTAGCAAGTTGAGCATACAATACTTTATTTGTAAAGGGTTACGCTAAGGTTGATCCTTGTCATTGTTTATTGTCATTTTTAAAAACACTTTTACTCTATAGTCAAATGACATAAGAAAGTTACTAGGAATTCTAACTAACTTTAAACCATCGATTTCAAATGACATGGTTTAAGCTCCCATAATATATAAATATTTTAAGTCGATTTGCATGGTTTCAAACGAATTGTTAATGGGATAGTTTATGCTATGGTCAACCTTGGGATATTACCATGACAAGGTTTTTATGACCCAACTCTATGGTCAACGACAAGAAATCATTGTTAATCAAACATCATCGACGTCGATACTATTGAAAATAGTTATGTTTCCATTTATGAATATATGTACATCTATTTCAATATTTATTTGCATAATTGTTTTATTGATTAAATTATTGTACGCAGATGGACTATGGACTCAACCCTTGCATGGTTAAAAGAATTTGCAGGCACGTGGTCACCTCTTGTCCATGCATTGGCGATATAAAATACTTGCAAACCCTATTCGATTTGTCATTTGCCTCTGAAGTTTTCACTGGCCTGCGGGCTGCTCTGTGTAGTTTCCATGGCGACTGTGAGGGTTGTTCCTCTGCTTTCTTGCTCCAAAACTTTTGTTTAAAGTTGCTGTAGTTCCCAGAACTCGGTCTTTGATTGCAAACCTTCGTGGTTGTGAACCATACAGTGCGAGTGTTTTCTTGTTTTTGTGTTTGGCTCTCGGCCTGTCCATAGCTCAGTCTTGTTCTCCTCATGGCCTGTCACGACTTTGTGAAGCTAAAGATTCTTTGTCACTTTTTGTGCTTCACGGTCGGCGTAGGGTTTGGAAATTCTTGTGTGTACATTGCGCAGCTGGTGATAGTCTCTTCGTTTCTCGATAACTCTTTTATTTACAGGTAAAAATATTTCGGTTTTCATTAAGTATACTCTGTCAAATTATGAACACAGTTAGGGTTTACAATGTTATTGAACTGAGCCCTGAACTAATGCTCGGTAAAATTCTTGTACAGGAACCCGTGACAGTTCCAAGCTTCGATGAAAGATAAACGAAAACTGTCTTCAGTGGCTTATGACTCTAACTGGTAAGCCCTGAGTTCAAATGGGTTTCTCCCTAATTGTATTGAGGGTTATTGAAGGAGAACTCAATGCCTGGAAGCCTGTTCGGTCTCTTTGTTAGATAGGAGGTTTTAATAAGTTGTTTTCCAGTTTATTGTTATAAACCCTTGCTACGATGCTGGGTAATACCGGGATTGAGCTGTGTGATGTATTTTGGTTAAGTTTTTAGCCTTACGGCCTATCAATGTAATACATTTGGTTTTTAAGAAGGTTTTTAACTTCGAGCTCTGTCTCGTTTTTGCAATGGTTTTTTTGTAATCTTGTAAATTATGATTCTGTGTAATTAGAGTCTTTCCTTCTGCAACTGTCAGTGAAGATAATTATTTTTTTTAAGTTATATTTTGTAAGTAATTATTGTTAATATAAGGACTGTAGATCAGTTGTAATGTGAAATTTATAATACTAAACTTACTTGTCCAGAATAAACAAGCTAGGGTTTATCGAAAATGAAATCCTTGTCTAAATATGTTCTTCAATTTATTATTACTTAGGCTCTGCTTCTTGTTACTTCGGTTTGGCTATTACAGGTGTGTGGTGGTATTTTAACTTGTTAACTGTAAACTTATCTTGCTTGTTTATAAAAGATATTTGTTCTTAAGAAAAGACTATAAATAGTCTATAGTATAGACTATAATCTTCTTGTAACGTTTATTTATATAATTATTAGTGTAAATGGATTACAACTTAAACAAATTAATTTATAATAGATAAATTAATTGTTAGGGTTTCGACCCTAAGGTTTTTCCTTCACAGGTATAAGCCTGTCTAGTAAATGTAAAATAGTTTCTAAATTTGTGAATATTTAGTTTTATATTAGTTATTGTTTATATTTACATTGTTTTTATTTACTATTATGTCACATAGAATTTATTCAAAGTTCTCTAAATGATAGAAAATAAAATCTTTAACTCTGTTTACTCTTTATAAATTAAGAATTTTTAACATAACCCTATATAGTTTATATTAAATAATAGTCCAAGATTTAGTTGATATTGTTAGAAGATAAACTGTGTGGTTAGTAGCTTGTTTATATACTTAACTGTATACTATTACTATAACTCTAATGTAGTTTACTGTTTCCTTTCTACATTTTATTTAGTTATACTAAGTAAAAATAGTAAACACAAATAAATCATAACACTATTTTTTCTCCATAATATTTTAAACATTGAAATAAAATTATTATGCTATCTATAGTCACACAATTCTATCTACTATTTTCATTCTCTTATCTACTTAAAGAATTCTATCCGTGCTAGAGTACGACATGGTTTCCAGGTGTGTAAAAACACAGTTTAGAAATTTATTTTCATTCTAACACATTATTCTCTAAATCCATTTCATTTCTATAACAATCTAATAAAAATACTAACTCAAACATTTCACAAACTGAACTATTAACATTCACATAGCAGTTAACTAAGATTTATTTAACTAACAAAGTAAAATAAAATAACTTAGAACCTATTGAGGACAGATTACAACAACTTTAGGAGGTTGTTCCTCCCTACCAATCTCCTGGAGAGCACTCAAACAACGCTTCCTCAGGACCCCCGAGCCTGTTCCTGGTCTTCTTAGCTGAGAACTGGGTGGAGAATGCAAGAAGTAGAACCCTATGTCAACTGACTAGTTCAATACCTCAGTAAAATACTCTGCTCTCAGCAGTATGATCTTCAGCTTAAAAGCTACACTAGATCAATAAGAAGTTATCCCCTCAAACACTTTCCAAATTTCCCTTCCATTGAATTTCTCTGAAGTACATTCATTCAACCTGAATGATCACTTCTCTAGAATGAGTAGCCTCAGCTCTCTTCAATGGGAAGTTTTATAAAGATTGCCTAGGTCTTTTGGGTCAGTTTTCATTAATTGAGCCACCTGCTTTGATTCCACTTTCTTGGGGAATCATGACCACAAATGTAGGGAGTTTCCACCTGCAACAGTTGGAAGTGGTTTGAGGATGCTGCCACATGTCAGTTTGCTCTCCACCCAGTCTACTCCACCAATTTGACGAGTAAACACTCTTTTAACAGCTCTCCTAAAGCTGTTGTCTCCTCATTTATTTATTTATAATAAAATATTCAAAATTTACATAAATTATCCTTGACCCCACTCGGTCATCAATTACAACTTAGCATAAAACTTAACATATTGTTCCTCAATAATATAAAATTGTTTTTGCAAAATTGGGGCATGTGACATACACACCCCCTTAAATTATAACATCGTCCTCGATGTTATTTATTCTTCGTCCTCAGAATTCCCCTGGAACAGAATTGGATATGCATCCCGCATATTACTTTCCAATTCCCAGGTGTCTTCCTCTAGACTAAGGTGCTTCCATTGCACCTTCACCTGACCAATGGTGCGGTTTCGAAGTGTGATCTCCCTCCGCCCAAGGATTCAGTCTGGTTCCACAAGAAAATCTCCTTCTGGTTCCACTTGTACATCATTCCAGTTAACAACATGAGTATCATCATGAACATATTTCTTTAATATATAAATGTGAAAAACATTATGAACTCTTAAATTTGGTGGTAATGATAATTGATAAGCTACCTGTCCAATCCTGGACAGTATTTCCAATGGACCATAGTAACAAGGTGCTAGTTTTGCACAACTACCCAACCTCAAATAACTCTTTCTGGGTCTCACCTTGATGAACACATGTTCACCTCCTGAAACTCCTTAGGAGTTATTTTAAGGTCTGCTTGACTTTTCTGTTGATCTTGCGCAGTTTTCAGATTACCTTGTACCTACTTTACAATTTCTTCCATTTATTTCAATAGTTCAGGACCTAATACTAATTTGTCCACTGGATTACTCCAAGAGATAGGAGTGCTACACTTCATTCCATACAAGATTTCAAAAGGACTAGATCTGGCTGAAGCTTGATAATTATTATTATAAGCAAATTCCACCAGATGCAAATAATCCTCCCATTTACCTGGCTAATCCTTTACATACATTCTTAGTAAATCTTCCAGTACTTGGTTTACTCTTTCAGTCTGTCAATCCGTTTGAGGATGGAACAAAGTAGTAAAATTTAGTGTAGTATTTAATCCTTTAAACAGAGATTTCCAAAATTTACCTATAAATTTAGGGTCTCTATCTGAGATTATAACTTTCGGTATCCCATGCAGTCGAAAAATTTGCTTTGAAAAGATATCAGCTATGTTCACAGCTTTATATGTAGTTTTAACAGGTATAAAGTGGGCTGCTTTACTCAATTTTTCAACTACTACCATTATAGAATCATTTAAATTCTGATTTTTAGGAAGTCGAGTAACAAAATCTAGACTGATTATCTCCCATTTCCAGCTAGGAATGGGCAATGGTTGAAGCAATCCAGCTGGGTGTTGATGTTCAGGTTTTACCTGCTGACATTCAAAACACCTAGCGATATATTTTTCCAGTTCAGTCTTCATGTTTGGCCAAAACTATTCTTTTCTTAACATAGTTATAGTCTTCTGATAACCTGGATGGCCTGAGTATGGATTTTTATGGATTTCATCTAAAATTAATAACTTAACTTTAGGTACATTAGGTACATACATTCTGTCTTTATACAACAAAAATACTTTTTCATTCAAACTGTACCCTTTACTTAAACTTTCTGTTGAATTTTCTTTCGTTTTTGCTTGTAAATTTTGATAAATTTCATACTGTTCTATCCCTGCTTTAAGTTGTTCTTCCAGATCTGTTGTATAAGTGTTGATAACTGCTGTAAAGTTCAGCCTTGCATTTCTACTTAATGCATCAAAATTTTTATTTTCTTTTCCTTTAATGTGCTGAATTTCGAAATCATACTCACTTAGAAAAGATAGCCACCTAACTTGTCTAGCATTCATATTAGGCTGATCTAACAGATATTTTAGTCCTTTATTATCGGTCATTAGAATAAATTTTCTTCCAATTAAATGATGACGCCACCTCTTTTCTTCCAATTTTCTGTAGATTTCAAATAGATTAATATGTTGTCGATAAACACGACCACAAACTTATCTAGATACTTATGCATAATGTTTTTCATTAAATACATAAAAACAACTGGGGCGTTAGTAATCTCTAATGGTATGACGACAAACTTGTAATGGCCATATCGAGTCCTAAAAGCTATTTTAAAGATGACTTCATCATTAATCCTAACTCGATGATATCCAGACCTTAAATAAATTTTTGTTTGGCTCCACGTAGTTGATCAAACAGATCATCTATGCGAGGCAATGGGTATCTATTTTTAATAGTCATCTTATTCAACTGATGATAGTCTATGCAAAGTCGCATAGTTTCGTCCTTTTTATTAACGAAGATGACAGGTGCACCCCAAGGTGACACACTGGGTCAAATATATTTCTTGTCAATAAGTTATTTTCAATTGGGACTTTAGTTCATTAAGTTCAAGTATATTCATCCGGTAAGGGGCCTTTGAGCTGGGTACTGCACTTGGTACCAGCTCAATGGTAAAATCTAGTTCCCTTTTTGGAGGTAGTCCCAGAATTTATTCCGAAAATACATCTGTATATTCTTTTAAAACTGGTATATCCTCCAATTTTAATTTATCGGTATTATTTAGAGTTTCCTCATTAGTTACTGTTACTGCATATGCCTTACAACCTTTCCTAACAGCTCTCTTAAGCTACAGAGCAGAAATCTGCCTTCTGGTTGTTTTTCTAGGGATTCTCTTTACACTTATTGATTTTCCATCATTATTTATAAAAGTAAAGGTTTTATCATAACAGTTTAAGATCACCCTATGCTGCTCTAACAAATCCATACCGATTAGTATGTCGTAAGAACCAAGAGGTAATACATTAAGCTTTACAAAATTTTCAAATTGATCCATAACTACTACACATTTCTTTACAAAACAAGTTACCTTCCTTTTTGCACCAGTGGATAACTGAACCAACCAAGAACTTTCAGATTTTTCAATAAGTAGCTTACATTTTTCTACCAATTTAGGTGAAATATAACTTAGACTAGCTCTTGGATCAATTAAAATAGCTATAGGGGTTTGGTTTATCTTACCTTCTACTTCCACCATGGAAGTTTGATAGTTTGCCTATCGATTCTCCAAGGCCACGTTGATCCTGGGCATAGTACTCACTAAATCTCCAATAGTCATCTCCTCTTATATTGTATGGATATTACAGATAGTCTTTTTCCGATTAGGACAGACTGAGGCATAATGTGGGCCATTACACTCCCAGCACTTTATGGGTTCTTTGCGTTCAAATTTCTTTGTGTAATTACCAAGATTATCAGCAGACTCTTTACCCTTTGGATTATTTTGATTGTTTGGTAAATTATTCTTATTTTCTTGGAATTTCTTGTTAGGAAATTTTATGGCCTTATTATTCCAATTGGGCACAAATTCTTTCTTCTTTTGATCATAATTATTATTATTCTTTTTGGCCTTTCAATTGGCCATGCTCTCTTTTTTTCGGTCCTATTCATAACAGAAATTGGCTTTCCTCATAGCTTCTTCTAGAGTTTTTGGATTGTCATATTCAATCCTATCCTTTACGTGGTAAGGTAAATAGCTGAGGAACCGCTATACCTTCGGTTTTTCGTCCACAAGGTATGGCACATACCTAAGTAGACTTAAAAATTTGTTGTTCAAATCTTTCATAGTCATTGTACCTAATTTAAGCTCATAGAATTCTTTTTCTCTCTCTTCATAGTACTGTTCAGACATGAATTTCTTTTTAAAGTACTTCGAAGGTACTCCAATTTACGTTCTTTTCTTTTATTCCTTTTACTCTATTTAAATCTTGCCACCATATATCAGCTTTCCTTGATAGATTATAAATAGCCATTCTAGCCTTTAATTGGTTAGAATAGTTATAAATATGGAAGTACTTCTTCATCCCAGATAACCAGGATTTCGCTTCCTCACCCTTTTCAGTTTCCCCATTGAATGTTGGTGGTTTGATCTTTTTAAACTCCCCAGAAATTTCCTCATAAGGTTTATATTTTCTCTTTTTAGTATAATGATGGTCATCACTACTATCACTAGTGGAATGAAAATTACGTTGATCACCAAATACCTCTAAAGATGAGCTTCTTTCAATTTTAGTCTGTTTAATCTTTTTATATTTATGTTGGTGACTTATATCTTATGAAGTAGCTCTTTTACCCCTTCCCTCAGTTTGAAATCTTTCTATTAGGATCTGATTCATCTCATCCTGAGCTCTCAGAATCCTTTCATTTTCTTTTTTAACAGATTCCATTTCAGATTTTAAGTCTTTTACTGTTTGTAAAAGTTTTGAGGAATTAGTGGTTACGTCTTCTTGTATAGGGTATCTTTGTAAGTTTTCTTGTTCAGTAAAGGGAGATTCCTCTTCCACATATTCCTCTTGTCTTTCCATACCTATTGTTAAACTCAGAAACAAATTTCTTTGTTGAATAACATTAAAAGAAAACAACATCAACAAAATGATTTAATACACTGTTTCATATAAGCAAGTTGAGATTCATCAAGGCCCAGTGTTTGAACCTTGTGCTCTGATACCACATGTCAAAACCCCAAAATTTCATAAAAAATTAAAATTTTTAAAATAACATAAAATGTTGAATATGCAGTTTACTAACTGCTAGCGGTTAGCGAAAAATTAAATAGTCTAACGTTTAGTATTAATCATTTTCATATTACATTAACTAATACAACTTTAATTTTCATAATGTATATAAGATTGACTTGCATACAGTTTTCTTTCAATTTTACTAATAAGTATACTTTTTGGCAAGTAGGTGAAATCTATCTTTGAAATCTTGGGCTTACTTAGCATTTATGCTAATGCAAATGGACTACTGGTTCTTACAGGTTCAACAAGTAACGATCGATCAAGTGAAATTTTAATTCATAAGGTAGTAAGAAGTTTTCTGTTTGCAAGTTAATATGCTAGTAAATAAGCTGATTATTCTCAGACAAATTCCGATGAGGTAAAGTAATTTGTCTTCTATAGTCTATGTTTCTAAGGTCTCTATCGAAGATATATTAAATTAAAAACTCATATATTCTAATAGAATCCAATTATGCACTATTGAATTTGTAACAAATAATAAGGTTCATTACTAATGTCATTAGCAAGTCGAGCATACAATACTTTATTTGTAAAGGGTTACGCTAAGGTTGATCCTTGTCATTGTTTATTGTCATTTTTAAAAACACTTTTACTCTATAGTCAAATGACATAAGAAAGTTACTAGGAATTCTAACTAACTTTAAACCATCGATTTCAAAAGACATGGTTTAAGCTTTCATAATATATAAATATTTTAAGTTGATTTGCATGGTTTCAAATGAATTGTTAATGGGATATTTTATGCTATGGTCAACATTGGAATATTACCATGACAAGGTTTTTACGACCCAACTCTATGGTCAATGACAAGAAATCATTGTTAATCAAACATCACCTATGTCGATACTATTGAATATAGTTATGTTTCCATTTATGAATATATGTATATCTATTTCAATAGTTATTTGCATAATTGTTTTAGTGATTAAATTATTGTACGAAGATGGACTATGGACTCGACACTTGCATGGTTAAAAGAATTTGAGGGCACGTGGTCACCTCCTCTCCATGCATTGGCGATATAAAAGACTTGCAAACCCTATTCGCTTTGTCATTTGCCTCTGAGTGCTCTTGGTAGGTTTTAAGGTTTTTATGTGTTCTTGATTATGGTGTCAACGAAGGTTTATAAAAGTAGGGAGACTCTTCTAAGTTTCCTCCATTTAAGACATGTCGGGCCCGCCTAGTATCCCAGGCTGATATTGTCAAGTGACCAGCTAGCCGAGAATCTAAGACAGCAGGAGGTTTCGACGCCTCTACTAGGAAGTACTTTGGAAGAATCCCTACAACGCTGGTGCATTGGTTACGGGGTGTTAAGTATTATTAGGTTACTCTTGCAGGGTTTAAATATCTAGTACCATTTCTGGGTACTCCAATCTGAGATCGGTCAGAGCATACTCCGGCAAGGAGGGAAGGAGTTAATTAATTAAAGGGGTGTGTGTTGCAAGTTTTATTAAATTAATTAATTAGGACTCTTCGACAGAGAGCGCTCTTGACCCCGTCTTATGATACTGGTTCAAGAGACTTATCGAATCCAAGATGCCTAATGCAGGGATATGCAGTTCTATGAACGCTCTCCGATAGAGAGTGCTCTTGACTTGTGTTACTGCAAGTTCAAGAGTCTTACTTAATTTGTTAAACTTGAAAAAGACATAGAACATAAAAAATCTAACTACACAAGAGTCTCTTTCAGGATTTTTAGGGCCCTAATCGAGAAAGCAAGGGGGTAAGTATATAGTAAGAACTTATTCAATATTTAGTCAAACAGTCAAATAAGTCCTTTTACTTCATTTTCAAAACATAATGAATTAATCAAAACATGAACTACTTGATTATGATTATGCAACTTATCCTACCCTATCCTATCATTAGCAATTTAAACCAAAAATGAAAAGCATGACAATGAGACGATACAGGCTTCCCCCAAATGGAGGAAGAAGGGTGTGGGAGCCGTAATCCCACGCACTTTCTTAATAATTTTTACAATTTTGATGGATTTTATTTTTTGCCTTTGCCTTGGAAGAACATGGAGAGAAAGGGATAGAGAGAAGAGGGAAGATTTGTCTTTTTTGTTCTTGCTTTCTTCCTTGCTTGCTTAAGGCCCTTTGGGATTTTCTCGATTCTTCCTGCAAATAAGAGCTTTAAACAATTCAAACGTTATGTATTACTCAAAAATTTAAAGACAAAATACAAACTAAATTCTCAAAAAAGAGGGTAAAAACCAGCGGTGAAAGAAAAGGAAAGAGAGAGGAGAAAAACCAAGAAAAGGGAGAAAGAAAAGGTGAAAAAGAGGGCTGTCCTAAATGTGAAAAAGAGGACTGTCCAAAGGAAAAAAGAGGGCTGTAAAAAAGTAAAAAAAAGGGCAGCGAACAACAAAAGAGGGCTGTCCACAAGGAGGAAAAAGAGGGCTGTAAAACAGTAAAAAAAAGGGCAGCAAACAGTCAAAAGAGGGCTGTCCACAAGGAGGAAAAAGAGGGTTGTAAAACAATAAAAAAAGGGCAGCGAACAGTCAAAAGAGGGTTGTAAAACAATAAAAAAAGGGCAGCGAACAGTCAAAAGAGGGCTGTCCACAAGGAGGAAAAAAGAGGGCTGTCCAAAGCATGAAAAAATGGGTGAAAACTAGGTAAAACGAGGGCTGTCCAAAAAGAATAAAAGGAGTGGTAAAAAGAATAAAACGGGGTAGCGATGAAGAAAAGATAAGAAAGGGAAAAACCAAGCAAGGAGGAAAATGATAGCAAACAAGAAAAACAAGGGGATTAAGGAGCAAAAAGAGAACTAGAAGAGGGAAGTTTGGTAACCAAGAAAGTATTTGAAATTATGGATGGAACCCAAGAGAGAGAGCTAGATTCCCAGTTTTCTTTTTGTATTTTGAAGAAGATATTTGCAGGTCCTGCAATGAAAGTGTTATATTAAAAAGGTTGCATGAAGCCTATGATAGAAGCAGCTGAGCTCACACCCTTCTTCAACCTGTGAAGCCTGAAAACACACTACAACTCAACACAAAACATGAGATCAAAATACATGCTAGTATGCTAAGAAAATTGAATCATGATCAACATTACGTATATGCTGATTACTCATGTCCATCAAAATACTAATCTACTTCGCATAAACAATCAAGTTGAACTACAAATGGTTGTTCTACTGTGCCAACAATGGCCCTCTTGAGCTAACACATAAACAATTTAATGTCACATAAGCATTAAAGAAAATAGGGGTTAGAGATAATATCACCTCAACCAATTGCAAAAAACTACCACATCCAAGAGCTCATGGACCTCCAAAGTCTGATATTTATTAACAAATTAAAGCAAATGCTTGATACAAATTCTCAGAGTAACTCTGCTACAAAAGTCCATCCTCAATAGAGCTGAAAGAGCCTCTTTTTAAAAAATGAGAGAGTGCTAAAACCCTAAAACCAAAAAACCAACCCTAACCAGCTTAGCCACCTAACAAAGAGCCCAGACCTAAACTGGAGAACCGAGAGTGAGGGGAGACCTCCACCCAGGCAAGGCGCCCCCACTCCAAACCTATGCACTGAAAACAAGCCAAGGATGAGGCCCCATGTGTGAGTCTGGATGTAGGTAAGCTCATCCTTTAGGTTTGGCAGGAGCCTGAGCTAGGTTTGGGAAGCCCACTGATGGTGTAAGCTTCAGTCTTCACCTCAATCAAATCACCAGACCAATGAGAGCTCTCCATGTCATTTTTAGTTGGAGATGACATGTCTGATAAATGATAATAAATTAATTTCTCTCTTAATGATGACTGAAGCTGAGTTATGATAACTCCAATCATCATAAGTGTTCCACGAGATGTCATTTAGAATTTTATTTTATTAAATTTGGATTAATTTGGAGAATCTTAGTTTTCTCCAAAATAATCATTTTTTTTAATAAAAATCATTTTTAACTAAAAATCATTTTTAACTAAAAATCATTTTTTACTCAAAACTAATATTTTTGAGTAAAAAGGCATTATGTGTCTGATTGCTGATCTGAAAGTTGGCTCTGACTGGCTGGCTGATCAAGAATGATTTTTGGCTTAAGGTTCGAGCCTTCAATCATAGAATTATGAGTCCAGATCATGAACGGGTTTTTTTCCATTTAATTTATGAAAAATTAACCCAAAAAACTTAGGAAAATTAATTAAAACTTAAAAAAAAAATTCACTGTTCGAAAAAAGATTTTTCGATTTTTTTGTGTGTGTCCAGATGACTTAGGACACGACCATGATCTATCTAAATAATGTCTAGTAGGCTTATAACACTCAGTTGGGCTCTAATAACCCCCCAAGGCCCATAATTCAACATCAGGCATTCCAACTTTGGAGGAAGCGGGAGAAAACCTCGTCAATTATACTCGGCTGAAGGAAAAACATAATTGTCAGGGGCAAAAAACTCCCTGGAATACCCTATTTGAGATTCTACGTCTCAGGAGACCGAACCACTCAAAAATATCCTACTAGCACATTTTATTACAAACTCCGCGGGGCCATGGTCAAAATTATTCAAAATAAAAAAAGTGACTAGCCAATATTCGCTAGACAAGCAGACGGATCAACTAATACACTGGAATAAGACTTTGAACAAGTCTGTCAACCGACGGCTCCTCAGGTAACTCAACTATGGTACAAAACGTTGGATAACATTTGGCTCCAACTACGGGACGTGTGCTCGATCTAGTCTCTTATGCAAGGAGAACATACAAGAACCCCAGAATATATGGTTTCCATATCCTGTAAAAACATCTCAACTTGACAATAAAACCTTAGTAGCACAAGTTTTACGAAAAAGAGCTAATGATCCAAAAGTTGCTTTACTCAAAGAAAAAATTTCACTGAAAAATTTATTTATTGCTAAGTACATAAAGAAAATGCTAAAGTAAACACTCACTTTAAGGAGCCTATTTTCCTACTCTAAGAATGATACACAAAAGGTTAGGTGTAATCATAAATCCAATGTAACCACCTAAGCATTTTATTAATGTAAAAAGGTTTTTCCTTGTCTTTGGTTACCAGCCAAAGTAAGGCCACAATTTCCAGAAAATGCAAACCTGCATGATGATTTAGAAAGGGCGGACTGGATGGGGAATCATAGGCATGAATCATGTCGTCAAACTTCTTCCCGAACTGGTAGGCGATTACGCAGATTGCTTCTACCCATGACTGGAAAACGCTGATATACAAATCGAGATGATGCGGCAAGTCGACTACTCCATCATGCTGATCATCAAGGCTTATCAAATAATAACTCGTTGTATAAGCCCCAAGCTGCTCCAAAACATAAGGAGCATCTATATGTGAAGACAATGGTTGAGAAAAAACTTCAACTAGTTGTATCCCATCTGACTCTTCACCGCACTGCTTCTCCAAGTCCTTATTACAGATACTCAGATACAATTCCGACTGATCATAGGAAAACTCCAACTGCTCTTCTTTATAAGTCTCAAAATAACAACTCCTTGTGATGGACACATCATAGATGAGATTATCAAAAATATTTTCAAAAGTATCATAGGTTGGATTTTTAATAAAAGTCCAATAGTCATCATCGCCATCTGTGTCAGATATGAGAGATGCCTCATCACTAGTATCAAGTCCCTAGCTACACTCCTCATTCTGCTCAAAACAATCTTCTTAAAAAAGTTGGGTTTCAAAGATATCACATGGGACCCAACTTTCCAAATATTTGTCATCGGGTGGAGAGCATGGAGGACTGTCATCACATGAAACTTCTAAGATTGGATTTTCAATTAAAGTCTCGTAGTTTTCATCCATCTCAGAAGAAAGGGGTTCTTCCTCACTTGTATCAAATTCCTGGCTATATCCCTCCTCATGATCATAGTCATCTTCTTCAGAAAAAAGGACACAAGTTAGTAAACCTTCCAAACTACCATCATTATGCTCATTAGTAGGATTAGTGCTAAATTTTTCAGTGAGGTTATCCAATTGTTGACTAAAATCTTCGACTTGACAGCGGGTTTCTGTGGTGACAGGATGGAGCTGTCCAACTGCGTTAATGTACTTAGGCTCTCTTGAGTATTGTTTCTCCTCTCTCCAACTTTCTCCAGAAATATCATGCATGTCATCTACATAGTTCATGTACTCGAGCTCGCTTGATGATGCTTTAGGACCACAACCCTCTGGAAAACCATGCTCCTGAATATATCATGCATAATAGCAGGCAGATTCTTCATGAAGGTCTTCACATTCCCTACAAAACGGCGTGTAAGTTTCAACCACATTAGTGGCCTCTAGTTGATGAGGAGGCCTCTGCTCATGGTTGGGGTTTTTTCTCTACCATGTTGGTTTTGCAGGGAAAGCTCTAGGAGGTGGCAGAGGTTGAGTTCTTTCCATTGTAATCACCCTATTTTGAATCTCCTTCAATTGTACTAAGTGTTTATGTTCTGCTTCCTCCATATTTTTCTTCATCTCCCTTTTCATTTCAATCATTTGTATTTCGTAGGCATCCTTCATAGCTGCTAAAGAATCCTTGTCTTTAGGTTCACTAATTTTCAAAGGAGTTGAAGACCTTGAATAACCCTGGAGGTTAGATTCACCAGATGACTGCATATTCTTATCAATTTTAATGGCCAAATTATGAGCCTGAAGTAATGTGGTCGGCTCCTTGTCTCTAATCTGGTACTGGATCTTGCCACTTAATGCTTCAATGTAATAATACAAAGTGGAAGCTACAGGAGGAGCATAAGTAGTAGGGATGGAATTTGATAACTCTATGAACCTATCATTGAATTCATCCATGGTTTCCATATCAGACTTCTTTATGCTGGTAAAAGCTGCTACTAGATGTCTAGGCTCCTTGAAGTCTGCTAAGGTGGCGAAAAAAAATTTCGGCAAATTATTGTACCATTTTCCATCCTTTCCATCCAAAGACAAGGAAAAAAAGGTCATGTAAACATATTCATGCCTATCAGTACCCCTGACATGGGCACCACAGTGTCTGGTGAAATTCCCGATATGCTGCTCAGCAGAGAGGGAGGCATCAGTGCCATTATATGTCGTAAGCTTGTCAATAGCCTTGTCAGGGATATCATGAGGATGACCTGCTATCTGAGAAAAGTTAATTTGAGTGAAAAACTCACCCATTGGATGAAGGAAACAATTATTATTTTGCAAATTTTCTAAGTTTTCTGGAAATAAAAGATTGATTTCTGAAACAAACTCAGATCCAAGTTTTACAAGGATCCCACGAGAAGATAGTTTGTTTAATCTCCTCCTTAAGACCTTTTCGGGGTCAGGGATGAAATCAGCCAAACCTACAGAGTTTCTTCTAGTATAATACCTTGAGGTTTTAACTGATGGTGGAGTCGCTAGGTGGACTTAAGTCTAATTTCAGAGAGTGATGGGACTAAAAATATACCAAAAAGGATAAAAAGGTAAAAAACTAAAAGAAACAGAGGTCGTCCAAGAACAAAAAGATTTGTCCCCAGCAACGACGCCAAAATATGTTGTCCGCCGATTGCACACCAGCAGCAAAAATATTTTGAAAGCTGTCTGCTCACTTAGGAAAGTGGGAGAGGTGTGACCTTGGGGGCAAGCACAGAGCTAGGTACTGTCACCCACTCCTAGCTCCTCCGTTTAGGCTAACTCCTAATGAAGCCAAGGGGGGTATTCCCTACAAAAGAGTTTCTATGGCTCTTAAGTTGTTAAAGTGTTTTGATTAGTTACGGATGCGGATGGGTGTTGTTTAGGAGTTATTATGATTTTAAGTGTTTGTTTATTATGAATATGACACTAAATCAAAAGCAATCCATGTTGCTAACAAGAGATTACAAAGATAAGCAAAAATTCCAGACCTTAATAGTGCATTCAGGGAAAGAAATTATGATAAACCATAGACCATTGATCAAATAATATGATTATGCAAATTAAAAAGGACCAGTGCCTTATGGATTCAATGAAATTGAAATGCGCTAGAGAATTAAACACAAGTCTAGAAATCAAGCTAGTGAATGTTAGGTGATGCGAGTGCTCTTGGTAGGTTTTAAGGTTTTTATGCGTTCTTGATTAAGGTGTCAATGAAGGTTTATCAAAGCCGGGATACTCTTCTAAGTTTCCTCCATTTAAGACATGTCGGGCCCGCCCAGTATCCCAGGCTGATATTGTCAAGCGACCAGCTAATCGAGAGTCTAAGACAGCGGGAGGTTCCGGTGCCTCTACTAGGAAGTACTTTGGAAGAATCCCTACAACGCCGGTGCGTTGGTTACGGGGTGTTAATTATTATTAGGTTACTCTTGCAGGGTTTAAAGATCCATTGCCGTTTCTGGGTACTCCGATCTGAGATCGGTTAGAGGATACTCCGGTAAGGAGGGAAGGAGTTAATTAATTAAAGGGGTGTGTGTTGCAAGTTTTATTAAATTAATTAATTCAGACTCTTCGACAGAGAGCGCTCTTGACCCCATCTTATGACAGTGGTTCAAGAGACTTATCTAATCTAAGATGCCTAATGCAGGGATATGTAGTTCTATGAATGCTCTCCGATAGAGAGTGCTCTTGACTTGTGTTACTACACGTTCAAGAGTCTTACTTAATTTGTTAAACTTGAAAAAGACATAGAACATAAAAAATATAACTACCCAAGAGTCTCTTTCAGGCTTTTTAGGGCCCTAATCAAGAACGCAAGGGGGTAAGTATACAGTAAGAACTTATTCAATATTTAATCAAACAGTCAAATTAGTACTTTTACTTCATTTTCAAAACATAATGAATTAATCAAAACATGAACTACTTGATTATGATTATGCAACTTATCCTACCCTATCCTATCATTAGCAATTTAAACCAAAAAGTGAAAATCATGACAATGAGATGATCCAGGCTTCCCCCAAATGGGGGAAGAAGGGTGTGGGAGCCGTAATTCCACTCGCCTTTTTATTAATTTTTACAATTTTGATGGCTTTTATTTTTTTCCTTTGCCTTGGAAGAACATGGAGAGAAAGGGATAGAGAGAAGAGGGAAGATTTGTCTTTTTTGTTCTTGCTTGCTTCCGTGTTTGCTTAAGGCCCTTTGGGATTTTCTCGATTCTTCCTGCAAATAAGAGCTTTAAACAATTAAAATGTTATGTATTACTAAAAAATTTAAAGGCAAACTACAAACTAAATTCTCAAAAAAGAGGGTAAAAACCAGTGGTGAAAGAAAAGGAAAGAGAGAGGAGAAAAACCAAGAAAAGGGAGAGAGAAAAGGTGAAAAAGAGGGCTATCCAAAGGAAAAAACAGGGCTGTAAAACAGTAAAAAAAAGGGCAGCGAACCATCAAAAGAGGGCTGTCCACAAGGAGGAAAAGGAGGGCTGTAAAACAGTAAAAAAATGGGTAGTGAACAGTGAAAAGGGGGTTGTCCAGAAGGAGGAAAAAGAGGGCTGTAAAATGATACAAAAAGGGCAGCGAACAGTCAAAAGAGGGCTGTCCACAAGGAGGAAAAAGAGGGCTGTCCAAAGCATGAAAAAAGGGGTGAAAACTAGGTAAAATGAGGGCTGTCCAAAATGAAGAAAAGGAGTGGTAAAAAGAATAAAATGGGGCAGCGATGAAGAAAAGATAAGAAAGGGAAAAACCAAGCAAGGAGGAAAAAGATAGCAAACAAGAAAAACAAGGGGATCAAGGAGCAAAAAGAGAACTAGAAGAGGGAAGTTCGGTAACCAAGAAAGTATTTGAAATTATGGATGGAACCCAAGAGAGAGAGCTAGACTCCAAGCTTTCTTTTTGTATTTTGAAGAAGATCTTTGCGGGTCCTGCAATGAAAGTGTTAGACCAAAAAGGTTGCTTGAAGCCTGGGATAGAAGCAGCTGAGCTCACACCCTTCTTCAACCTATGAAGCCTGAAAACACACTACAACTCAACACAAAACGTGAGATCAAAATACATTCTAGTATGCTAAGAAAATTGAATCATGATCAACATTACGTATATACTGATTACTCATGTCCATCAAAATACTAATCTACTTCACATAAACAATCAAGTTGAACTACAAATGGTTGTTCTACTGTGCCAACAATGGCCCTCTTGAGCTAACAAATAAGCAATTTAATATCACATAAGCATTAAAGAAAATAGGGGTTAGAGACAATATCACCTCAACCAATTGCAAAAAACTACCACATCCAAGAGCTCATGGACCTCCAAAGTCTGATATTTATTAACATATTAAAGCAAATGCTTGATACAAATTCTCAGAGTAACTCTGCTACAAAAGTCCATCCTCAATAGAGCTGAAAGAGCCTATTTTTAACAAATGAGAGAGTGTTAAAACCCTAAAACCAAAAAACCAACCCTAACCAGCTTAGCCACCTAACAAAGAGGCCAAACGTAAACTGGAGAATCGGGAGTCTGGGGAGGCCTCCACCTAGGCAAGGTGCCCCCACTCCAAACCTGTGCATTGAAAACAAGCCAAGGATGAGGCCACATGTGTGAGTCTGGATGTAGGTAAGCTCATCCTTTAGGTCTGGAAGGAGCCTGAGCTAGGTTTGGGAAGCCCATTGATGGTGTAAGCTTCAATATTCACCTCGATCAAATCACCGGACCAATGAGAGCTCTCCATCTCATCTTTAGTTGGAGATGACATGTCTGATAACTGATAATAAATTAATTGCTCTCTTAATGATGACTGAAGCTGAGTTATGATAACTCCAATCATCATAAGTGTTCCATGAGATGTCATTTAGCCTTTTATTTTATTAAATTTGGATTAATTTGGAGATTTTTAGTTTTCTCCAAAATAATCATTTTTTAATAAAAATCATTTTTTTTACTAAAAATCATTTTTTACTCAAAACTGACTTTTTTGAGTAAAAAGGCATTATGTGTCCGATTGCTGATCTAAAAGTTGCCTCTGACTGGCTAGCTGATCAAGAATGATTTTTGGGTTAAGGTTAGAGCCTTCAATCATTGAATTCTGAGTCCGGATCATGAACGGGTTTTTTCCATTTAATTTATGGAAAAATTAACCCAAAAAACATAGGAAAATTAATTAAAAATTAAAAAATAATTTTTCACTGTTCGAAAAAGATTTTTCGATTTTTTTTTTTGTGTCCAGATGACTTAGGACATGACCATGATCTATATAAATAATGTCTAGTAGTCTTATAACACTCAGTTGGGCTCTAATAACCCCCCAAGGCCCATAATTCAACATCGGGCATTCCAGCTTTGGAGGAAGCGGGAGAAAACCTCCTCAATTATACTCGGTTGAAGGAAAAACATAATTGTCAGGGGCAAAAAACTCCCTGGAATATCCTATTTGAGATTCTACGACTCAGGAGACCGAACCACTCAAAAATATCCTACTAGCACATTTTATTACAAACTCCGCGGGGCCATGGTCAAAATTATTCAAAATAAAAAAGTGACTAGCCAATATTGGCTAGACAAGCAGACGGATCAACTAATACACTAGAATCAGAATTTGAACAAGTCTTTCAACCGGAGGCTCCTCAAGTAACCCAACTATGGTACAAAAAGTTGGATAACATCTGGCTCCAACTGCGGGATGTGTGCTCGATCTAGTCTCTTATGCAAGGAGAGCATACGAGAACCCCAGAATCTCTGGTTTCCATATCTTGTAAAAACATCTCAACTTGACAATAAAACCTTAGTAGCACAAGTTTTATGAAAAAGAGATAATGATCCAAAAGTTGCTTTACTCAAAGAAAAAATTTCACTGAAAAATTTATTTATTTCTAAGTACATAAGGAAAATGCTAAAGTAAACGCTCACTTTAAGGAGCCTATTTTCCTACTCTAAACATGATACACAAAAGGTTAGGTGTAATCATAAATCCAATGTAACCACCTAAGCATTTTATTAATGTAAAAAGGTTTTTCCTTGTCTTTGGTTACTAGCCAAAGTAAGGACACAATTTCCAGAAAATGCAAACCTGCATGATGATTCAGAATGGGCGGGCTGGATGGGGAATCATAGGCATGAATCATGTCGTCAAACTTCTTCCCAAATGGGTAGGCGATTGCGTAGGTTGCTTCTACCCATGACTGGATAACGCTGATATACAAATCGAGATGATGCGACAAGTCGACTACTCCATCATGCTGATCATCAAGGCTTATCAAATAATAACTCGTTGTATAAGCCCCAAGCTGCTCCAAAACATAAGGAGCATCTATATGTGAAGACAATGGTTGAGAAAAAACTTCAACTAGTTGTATCCCATCTAACTCTTCACCGCACTACTTCTCCAAGTCCTTATTACAGATACTCAAATACAATTCCGACTGATCATAGGAAAACTCCAACTGCTCTTCTTTATAAGTCTCAAAATAACAACTCCTTGTGCTGGACACATCATAGATGAGATTCTCAAAAATATTTTCAAAAGTATCATAGGTTGGATTTTTAATAAAATTTCAATAGTCATCATCGCCATCTGTGTCAGATATGAGAGATGCCTCATCACTGGTATCAAGTCCCTGGCTACACTCCTCATTCTGCTCAAAACAATCTTCTTCAAAAAGTTGGGTTTCAAAGATATCACATGGGACCCAACTTTCCAAATATTTGTCATCCGGTGGAGAGCATGGAGGACTCTCATCACATGAAACTTCTAAGATTGGATTTTTAATTAAAGTCTCGTAGTTTTCATCCATCTCAGAAGAAATGGGTTCTTCCTCACTTGTATCAAATTCTTGGCTATATCCCTCCTCATGATCATAGTCATCTTCTTCAGAAAAAAGGTCACAAGTTAGTAAACCTTCCAAACTATCATCATTATGCTCATTAGTAGGATTACTGCTAAAGTTTTCAGTGAGGTTATCCAATTGTTGACTAAAATCTTTGACTTGACACCGGGTTTCTGTGGTGACAGGATGGAGCTGTCCAACTGCGTTAATGTCCTCAGGCTCTCTTGAATACTGTTTCTCCTTTCTCCAACTTTCTCTAGAAATATCATGCATGTCATCTACATAGTTCATGTACTCGGGCTCGCTTGATGATGCTTTAGGACCACAACCCTCTGGAAAACCGTGCTCCTGAATATAGCATACATAATAGCGGGAAGATTCTTCATGAAGGTCTTCACATGCCCTACAAAACAGTGTGTAAGTTTCAACCACATTAGTGGCCTCTAGCTAGTGAGGAGGCCTCTGCTCATGGTTGGGGTTTTTTCTCTGCCATGTTGGTTTTGCAGGGAAAGCTCTAGGAGGTGGCGGTGGTTGAGTTCTTTCCATTGTAATCACCCTATTTTGAATCTCCTTCAATTGTACTAAGTGTTTCTGTTCTGCTTCCTCCATATTTTTCTTCATCTCCCTTTTCATTTCAATCATTTGTTTTTCGTAGGAATCCTTCATAGTTGCTAAAGGATCCTTGTCTTTAGGTTCACTAATTTTCAAAGGAGTTGAAGACCTTGAATAACCCTGGAGGTTATATTCACCAGATGACTGCATATTCTTATCAATTTTAATGGCCAAATTATGAGCCTGAAGTAATGTGGTCGACTCCTTGTCTCTAATCTAGTACTGGATCTTGCCACTTAATGCTTCAATGTAATAATCCAAAGTGGAAGCTACAGGAGGAGCATAAGTAGTAGGGATGGAATTTGATAACTCTGTGAACCTATCATTGAATTCATCCATGGTTTCTGTATCAGACTTCTTTATGCTGGTAAAAGCTGCTCTACTAGATGTCTAGGCTCTTTTCTGCTGCCAAACTTTCCAAGGAAAGCAGCCTTGAATTCTGCTAAGGTGGCGAAAGAATTTTCCAGCAAATTATCGTACCAGTTGCCAGCCTTTCCATCCAAAGACAAGGCAAACAAGGTCATGTAAACATCTTCATGCCTATCAGTACCCCTGACATGGGCACCACAGTGTCTGGTGAAATTCCTGATATGCTGCTCAACAGAGACGGAGTCATCAGTGCCATTATATGTCGTAAGATTGTCGATAGCCTTGTCAGGGATATCATGAGGATGACCTGCTATCTAAGCAAAGTTAAGTTGAGTGAAAAACTCACCCATTGGATTAAGGAAACAATTATTATTTTGCAAATTTTCTAAGTTTTTTGGAAATAAAAGATGGATGTCTGAAACAGACTCACATCCAAGTTCGCAAGGATCCTGCGAGAAGATAGTTTGTTTAAACTCCTCCTTAAGACCTTTTCGGGGTCAGTGATGAAATCGACCAAACCTACAGAGTTTATTCTAGTAGAATACCTTGAGGTGTTAACTGACAGTGGATTTTCTAGGTGGACTTAAGTCTAATTTCAAGAGTGATTGGACTAAAAATCTAGCAAAAAGGATAAAAAGGTAAAAAACTAAAAGAAACAGAGGTCTTCCAAGAACAAAATGATTTGTCCCCGGCAACAGCGCCAAAAGATGTTGTCCGCCGATTGCACACCAGCAACATAAATCTTTTGAAAGCTATCTCCTCACTTAGGAAAGTTGGAGAGGTGTGACCTTGGGGGCAAGCAAAGAGCTAGGTACTGTCACCTACTCCTAGCTCCTCTGTTTAGGCTAACTCCCAATGAAGCCAAGGGGGGTAGTCCCTACAAAAGATTTTCTGTTGCTCTTAAGTTGTTAAAGTGTTTTGATTAGTTGCGGATGCAGATGGGTGTTGTTTAGGAGTTATTATGATTTGAAGTGTTTGTTTATTATGAATATGACACTAAATCAAAAGCAATCCACGTTGCTAACAAGAGATTACAAAGATAAGCAAAAATTCCAGACCTTAATAGTGCATTCAGAGAAAGAAATTATGATAAACCATAGACCATTGATCAAATAATATGATTATGAAAATTAAAAAGGACCAGTGCCTTATGGAGTCAATGAAACTGAAATGCGCCAGAGAATTAAACACAAGTCTAGAAATCAAGCTAGTGAATGTTAGGTGATGCGAGTGCTCTTGGTAGGTTTTAAGGTTTTTATGTGTTCATGATTAAGGTGTCAATGAAGGTTTATCAAATCCAGGAGACTCTTCTAAGTTTCCTCCGTTTAAGACATGTCGGGCCCGCCCAGTATCCCAGGCTGATATTGTCAAGTGACCAGCTAGCCGAGAATCTAAGACAGCGGGAGGTTCCGACGCCTCTACTAGGAAGTACTTTGGAAGAATCCCTACAACACCGATGCGTTGGTTACGAGATGTTAAGTATTATTAGGTTACTCTTGTAGGGTTTAAAGATCTAGTGTCGTTTCTGGTTACTCCGATCTGAGATCGGTCAGAGCATACTCCGGCAAGGAGGGAAGGAGTTAATTAATTAAAGGGGTTTGTGTTGCAAGTTTTATTAAATTAATTAATTAGGACTCTTCGACAGAGAGCACTCTTGACCCCGTCTTATGACAGTGGTTCAAGAGACTTATCTAATTTAAGATGCCTAGTGCAGGGATATGCAGTTCTATGAATGCTCTCCGATAGAGAGTGCTCTTGACTTGTGTTACTACACGTTCAAGAGTCTTACTTAATTTGTTAAACTTGAAAAAGACATAGAACATAAAAAATCTAACTACCCAAGAGTCTCTTTCAGGCTTTTTAGGGCCCTAATCGAGAAAGAAAGGGGGCAAGTATACAGTAAGAACTTATTCAATATTTAATCAAACAGTCAAATCAATACTTTTACTTCATTTTCAAAACATACTGAATTAATCAAAACATGAACTACTTGAATATGATTATGCAACTTATCCTACCCTATCCTATCATTAGCAATTTAAACCAAAAATGAAAAGCATGACAATGAGACGATACAATCTTCCCCCAAATGGGGGAAGAAGGGTGTGGGAGCTGTAATCCCACTCCCTTTTTTATTAATTTTTACAATTTTGATGGCTTTTATTTTTTGCCTTTGCCTTGGAAGAACATGGAGAGAAAGGGATAGAGAGAAGAGGGAAGATTTGTCTTTTTTGTTCTTGCTTGCTTCCTTGCTTTCTTAAGGCCCTTTGGGCTTTTCTCGATTCTTCCTGCAAATAAGAGCTTTAAACAATTCAAACGTTATGTATTACTCAAAAATTTAAAGACAAACTACAAACTAATTTCTCAAAAAAGAGGGTAAAAACCAGCGGTGAAATAAAAGGAAAGAGAGAGGAGAAAAACCAATAAAAGGGAGAGAGAAAAGGTGAAGAAGAGGGATGTAAAACAGTACAAAAAAGGGCAGCGAACAATCAAAAGAGGGCTGTCCACAAGGAGGAAAAAGAGGGCTGTAAAACAGTAAAAAAAAGGGCAGCAAACAGTCAAAAGAGGGCTGTCCACAAGGAGGAAAAAGAGGGCTGTAAAACAATAAAAAAAGGGCAGCGAACAGTCAAAAGAGGGCTGTCCACAAGGAGGAAAAAGAGGGCTGTCCAAAGAATGAAAAAAGGGGTGAAAACTAGGTAAAACGAGGGTTGTCCAAAAAGAAGAAAAGGAGTGGTAAAAAGAATAAAACGGGGCAGCGATGAAGAAAAGATAAGAAAGGGCAAAACCAAGCAAGGAGGAAAATGATAACAAACAAGAAAAACAAGGGGATCAAGGAACAAAAAGAGAACTAGAAGAGGGAAGTTCGGTAACCAAGAAAGTATTTGAAATTATGGATGGAACCCAAGAGAGAGAGCTAGAGTCCCAACTTTCTTTTTGTATTTTGAAGAAGATCTTTGTAGGTCTTGCAATGAAAGTGTTAGATTAAAAAGGTTGCTTGAAGCCTGGGATGGAAGCAGCTAAGCTCACACCCTTCTTCAACCTGTGAAGCCTAAAAACACACTACAACTCAACACAAAACGTGAGATCAAAATACATGCTAGTATGCTAAGAAAATTGAATCATGATCAACATTACATATATACTGATTACTCATGTCCATCAAAATAGTAATCTACTTCGCATAAAAAATCAAGTTGAACTACAAATGGTTGTTCTACTGTGCCAACAATGGCCCTCTTGAGCTAACAAATAAACAATTTAATCTCACATAAGCATTAAAGAAAATAGGGGTTAGAGACAATATCACCTCAACCAATTGCAAAAAACTACCACATCCAAGAGCTCATGGACCTCCAAAGTCTGATCTTTATTAACAAATTAAAGCAAATGCTTGATACAAATTCTCAGAGTAACTCTGCTACAAAAGTCCATCCTCAATAGAGCTGAAAGAGCCTATTTTTAACAAATGAGAGAGTGTTAAAACCCTAAAACCCTAAAACCAACCCTAACCAGCTTAGCCACCTAACAAAGAGCCCAAACCTAAAATGGAGAATCAGGAGTGAGGGGAGGCCTCCACCCAGGCAAGGCGCCCCCACTCCAAACCTATGCATTGAAAACAATCCAAGGATGAGGCCACATGTGTGAGTCTGGATGTAGGTAAGCTCATCCTTTAGGTATGGCAGGAGCCTGAGCTAGGTTTGGGAAGCCCACTGATGGTGTAAGCTTCAGTCTTCACCTCGATCAAATCACCAGACCAATGAGAGCTCTCCATCTCATCTTTAGTTGGAGATGACATGTCTGATAACTGATAATAAATTAATTGCTCTCTTAATGATGACTGAAGCTGAGTTATGATAACTCCAATCATCATAAGTGTTCCATGAGTTGTCATTTAGCCTTTTATTTTATTAAATTTGGATTAATGTGGAGAGTTTTAGTTTTCTCCAAAATAATCATTTATTTTTAATAAAAATCATTTTTTAATAAAAATCATTTTTTAATAAAAATCATTTTTTTACTAAAAATCATTTTTTACTCAAAACTGATTTTTTGAGTAAAAAGGCATTATGTGTCCGATTGCTGATCTGAAAGTTGGCTCTAACTGGCTGGCTAATCAAGAATGATTTTTGGCTTAAGGTTAGAGCCTTCAATCACTGAATTCTGAGTCCGGATCACGAATGGGGTTTTTCCATTTAATTCATGGAAAAATTAACCCAAAAAATTTAGGAAAATTAATTAAAAATTAAAAAATAATTTTTCACTGTTCGAAAAAGATTTTTTGAATTTTTTTTTGTGTCCAGATGACTTAGGACATGACCATGATCTATCTAAATAATGTCTAGTAGTCTTATAACACTCAGTTGGGCTCTAATAACCCCCCAAGGCCCAGAATTCAACATCGGGCATTCCAGCTTTTGAGGAAGCGGGAGAAAACCTCGTCAATTATACTCGACTGAAGGAAAAACATAATTGTCAGCGGAAAAAAACTCCTTGGAATACCCTATTTGAGATTCTACGTCTCAGGAGACCGAACCACTCAAAAATATCCTACTAGCACATTTTATTACAAACCCCACGAGGCCATGGTCAAAATTATTCAAAATAAAAAAGTGACTAGCCAATATTGGCTAGACAAGTAGACGGATCGACTAATACACTGGAATCAGACTTTGAACAAGTCTGTCAACCGGCGGCTCCTCAGGTAAGCCAACTATGGTACAAAAAGTTGGATAACAGAAGCCTGTTTGGTCTCTTTGTTAGATAAGAGGTTTTAATAAGTTGTTTTCCAGTTTATTGTTATAAACCCTTGCTAAGATGTTGGGTAATACCGGCCTTGAGCTGTCTGATGTATTTTGGTTAATTTTTTAGCCTTACGGCCTATCAATGTAATACATTTGGTTTTTAAGAAGGTTTTTAACTTCGAGCTTTGTCTCGTTTTTGCAATGGTTTTTTGTAATATTGTAAATTATAATTATGTGTAATTAGAGTCTTTCCTTCTTCAACTTCCAGTGAAGATAATTATTGTTTTAAGTTATCTTTTGTAAGTAATTATTGTTAATATAAGGACTGTAGATCAGTCATAATGTGAAATTTATAATACTAAACTTACTTGTCCAGAATATACAAGCTAGGGTTTACCGGAAATGAAACCCTTGTCTAAACATGTTCTTCAATTTATTATTACTTAGGCTCTGCTTCTTGTTACTTCAGTTTGGCTATTACAGGTGTGTGGTGGTTTTTTAACTTGTTAACTGTAAACTTATCTTGCTTGTTTATAAAAGATATTTGTTTTTAAGAAAAGACTGTAAACAGTCTATAGTATACACTATAATCTTCTTGTAACGTTTATTTATATAATTATTAATGTAAATGGATTACAACTTAAATAAATTAATTTATAATCGATATATAATTGTTAGGGTTTCAACCCTGAGGTTTTTCCTTCATAGGTATAAGCATGTCTAGTAAATGTAAAATAGTTTCTAAATTTGTAAATGTTTAGTTTTATATTAGTTATTGTTTATATTTACATTTTTTTTATTTACTATTCTGTCACATAGAATTTATTCAAAGTTCTCTAAAGGATAGAAAGTAAACTCTGTAACTCTGTTTACTCTTTATAAATTAAGAATTTTTAACATAACCCTATCTAGTTTATATTAATTAATAGTCCAAGATTTAGTTGATATTGTTAGAAGATAAACTGTGTGGTTAGTAGCTTGTTTATATACTTAACTGTATACTATTACTGTAACTCTAATGTAGTTTACTATTTCCTTTCTTCATTTTATTTAGTTATACTAGGTAAAAACAGTAAACACAAATAAACCATAACACTGTTTTTCCTCCATAATATTTTAAACATTGAAATAAAATTATTTTGCTATCTATAGTTACACAATTCTATCTACTATTTTCATTATCTTATCTACTTAAAGCATTCTATCTGTGCTAGAGTACGGCCTGGTTTCCAGGTGTGGAAAAACAAAGTTTAGAAATTTATTTTCATTCTAACACATTATTCTCTAAATCCATTTCATTTCTATAAGAATCTAATAAAAATATTAACTCAAACATTTCACAAACTGAACTGTTAACATTCACTTTGCAGTTAACTAAGATTTATTAAACTAACACAGTAAAATAAAATAACTTAGAACCTATTGAGGACAAACGAAAACAGCTTTAGGAGGTTGTTCCTCCCTACCAATCTCTTGGACAGTGCTTAAACAATGCTTCCTCAGGACCCCCGAGCTTGTTCCTAGTCTTCTTGGCTGAGAACTAGGTGGAGAATGAAAACATTAGAACCCTCTGTCAACTGACTAGTTCAATACCTCAGTAAAATACTCTGCTCTCAGCAGTATGATCTTTGTCTTAAAAGATGCACTAGATCAATCAGAAATTATCCCCTCAAACACTTTCCAAATTTCCCTTCCATTGAATTTATTTGAAGTACATTCATTCAACCTAAATGATCACTTCTCTAGAATGAGCAGCCTCAGCTCTCTTCAATGGGAATTTTTTATAAAGATTGCCAAGGTCTTTTGGGTCAGTTTTCATTAATTGAGCCACTTGCTCTGATTCCACTTTCTTGGGGAATCATGACCACAAATGTAGGGAGTTTCCACCTACAATAGTTGGTAGTGGTTTGAGGATGCTACCACATGTCAGTTTTCTCTCCACCTAGTCTCCTCCACCAATTTGACCAGTAAACACTCTTTTAACAACTCTCCTAAAGCTCTTGTCTTCTCATTTATTTATTTATAATAAAATATTCATAATTTACATAAATTATCCTTGACCCCACTGGGTCATCAATTACAACTTAGCATAAAGTTTAACATATTGTTCCTCAATAATATAAAATTGTTTTTGCAAAATTGAGGCATGTGACATACACACCCCCTTAAATTATAACATAGTCCTCGATGTTATTTATTCTTCGTCCTCAGAATTCCCCTAGAACAGAATTGGATATCCATCCCGCATATTACTTTCCAATTCTCAGGTGGCTTCCTCTAGACTAAGGTGCTTCCATTGCACCTTCACCTGACCAATGGTGTGGTTCCGAAGTGTGATCTCCCTCCGCCCGAGGATACAGTCTGGTTCCACCATAAAATCTCCTTCTGGTTCCACCTGTACATCATTCCAGTTAACAACATGAGTAGCATTATGAACATATTTATTTAATAGAGAAATGTGAAAAACATTATGAACTCTTAAATTCCGTGGTAATGCTAATTGATAAGCTACCTGTCCAATCCTGGGCAATATTTCAATTGGACCACAGTAACGAGGTGCTATTTTTGCACAACTACCCAACCTCAAAGAACTCCTTTTGGGTCTCACCTTGATGAGCACATGTTCACCTCCTGAAACTCCTTAGGAGTTCTTTTAAGGTCAACGTTCCCAAGTACTAAACAAAAATATATGGGATGGGACAGATGGTATGGGACAGATAGGATGATACAACACAATCAATGGTGAATAGTACAGGCAGTTACGCCTAGGCTGTAACAGCTAGGACGTAAAGTTTCCTACGACTATAGAAGTTTCATACGGGTATATTATATGTTAATACTTTTAGACTAACAGGTTTATAAAATGTTTATACGGATATAGAGAAAGCAGATACAAATAGGATGTCTAGGATGTCTAGGCTGTAACGACATTTATGTACGTCTAGGCTGGTAGGACGGTATGGGACAGTCTCGAGCAGTATCACTCTAAATACGGGATGGTATGGACACAGGCTAATATGAATGGTATGGGCAGGATATGAAGAGAAATATATGAAGGTAATGCTATGTAACAGATGGTCTTTAACAGTTTTTATTCCAATAGGGTATTGTATGGATGATATGAGATGATCTTTCAAGTACGAAACCAAAGAATAAAGGATGTTACTATAAAGTAAAGCAAAAGTAAAGCAACTAAAAAAACAAAAGTATAATCACTTATCATATGTAACTGACCATCAAAAGTGGTTGGAGGCACCCCTGTTGACTCTAGTCCAGTAAATAATCATTAAATAATCAATTTAATGAAGGGAGGCACCTTCACTGCTCTATTTAACTGATTGTAACCATCAATTAGTAATAAATTTCATTTATGACACTCAGATCACCCTCGGAGTGCTCCAGTTAGCCTCCTCGAATGAAGGAGAAGGCTTAGTTAGCCTCCTTGACTGAAGGTAGGCATGGGTGTGTTCATGCTGATGTCATATAGTGCTCATCTGATGTCAATTAAGTCAATAAAACTTAGGATAGTGGTTTAACTAGGCAAAATTGACCAAAAATAGTGTGTATGGTGGTAAATGTCTCCAACACCCCACTTAAGCTATACTTAGGAGAAGTAGAAAACATAAAGTGCATAAGAATACTAGGGCCTAGGGAAAAAAGGCCATAGGTCACCCTGTACAATACTGAAACTCAAACAATGCTCAAAACAAACTAAGTGAGGAAAAGAGGGAAAACCCAGTGGGAAACCCCCCCCCCTCAAGCTGAACAATGAAAGTAGTTGGATCACCCTGATGAACTCACCCCCAATAGTGAACGGAGGTAAGTGAACTTATTTTCTGAAAAGATCTTGGTGAAGATGTCTGCAATTTTCTCATCAATCGGGCAGTATTGCAGAATGATGGTCTTGTCATGCACTAGCTCTCTGATATAGTGCAGGTGTATCTCTACATGCTTGGTCCTCTCCCTGGTAACTAGATTTGTGGATATATTAATAGCACTTTGATTATCACAAAATATGACAGTGGAAAAAGTACTACCAATATTAAACTCTGAAAGAATGCCTTGCAACCAAATATCTTGGATGCAAGCATTCACCGCTCCTTGATACTCGGCCTCTACTGAAGACAATGCTATGGCGGTCTGCTTTTTGCTAGACCAGTAAATGGGGCCACCACCAAACATGAAGACATATTTGGAAGTAGACTTCTGATCAATAGAATCACCCGCCCAATCGGAATCTGTGTATCCAACCAGCTCTAGCTCAAAGTTTGCAGCATAGTGAATGTCGTAGGTCCTGGTTCCCTGAATGTACTAGAGGATCCTCTTGGATTCCTTCCAATGAAGATCATGGAGATGCTGCATGTACATTGATACAACATTCATGGCATAATAGATATCAGAATGAGAATGAGTCAAGTACAACAAGCTACCAATCAACTGTCGATAAATAGTGCAGTCCATGGGAGGTGTGCTTTTTCCTTCTTCAAGGCTGATCCCTGAAAAGAAAGGGAATCGAGCAGCTCTACATTCAGCCATGTTAAAATTGACTAATAGGTCTGATATGTATTTGTACTGAGTGACCATTATCCCATCAGAATGTTTCTCAATTTCGAGCCCCAAAAATTGTTTTAAGAACCCCAAATCGCTCATTTCAAATGCAGTGTGGAGAGGAGTTCTGATGACTGAAATAGAAGCAACTATGCTACATGTGATTAGTAATTAATAAAAATATAAAACAATAATAATAAAATTACCATCATAATTCTATATATACACATTTGCATCTGATCTACACCTTTGGAAGTTTTGCAAGAGAAGGAAGGCATCCATCTTGGAATACCACTCTCTTGGGGCCTGTTTTAACCCGTATAGTGACTTCTTTAGCTTGCAAACCAAAGATGGATCAGAAATGTAGCCCTCGGGATGCTTCATGTATATCTCCTCATGAATATCTCCATGCATAAAGGATGACTTAACATCCATATGATGCACTTCCCAGTGCTTAGATGCTGAAATTGTCAAAACTAGGCGGATGGAGTCCATTTTTGCAACTGGTGCAAAAGTCTCATAGTAGTCCACACCTTGGACCTGGGAGAAAAATTTTGCCACCAGACTTACCTTATTTTTTTAGGTGCTTCCATATGCATCAACCTTAGTCTAAAACACCCACTTGCATTGAACCAATTTCCTTCCCGAAGGAAGAGAAACTAGCTCCCAAGTAGTGTTTTTATGAAGAGAATTCATCTCTTCATCCATGGCAACTTGCCATCTTGGATCCTTTAGAGAATGGTAGTAAGAATTAGGGTCTAAAATTATCATCAAATAACAAGATTCATACAGTAAATAATTAGGACAAGAGAGCGCAATACCTGCTCTTTCGAAATCAGACCGGGTTCTCCTTGGATCATTCGGATTTCCAATGTTATCTCCTGAGGAGGAGAGTGTCTGTCGGGCCCATGTTGGGAGATGATTTTGTACTTTAGATTCTGATTCATCATCTGATATTTTCTGAACACTGATATCAGAAATTAGAGGATCCAAATCAGGGTCATCACCCCCAATTTCATCATCCAAATATTCGGTAGAATAGGAAGGAAATTCAACACTTTTCTCCTTCACTAGTTCCACCTCCTGAAGAGGCTCATCAAAATTGACACTCCTTTCGATGATGATATGTTTTGTTTTGATAACCAATATCTTGAAACCTTTTGATTCATCAGGATACCCAATAAATAGACATTCTATGCTTTGCGGTTGCAAAGCCCTCCTTTTATCAAATGGAATTGGGGCCCATGCAGTGGACCTAAACACCTACAGATTCGGCACATCTGACTTGTGTCCGAAGTATGATTTGAAAGGAGTATTCCATTTCATAGATGAGTGTGGAACTCTATTTTTAATGTATTCTATATAATTCATGGCTTTATCCCACAAATTTGTATTCAACTTCTTTGATTCCAACATATAGGTGGTCATCTCCTTGAGAGACCGATTCTTCCTTTCCACTACACCGTTCTGCTGGGGAGTGTAGGGAACTGAATGCTAGACCTGAATACCACTTTGGGACCATATTTGTAGAAACTCATTACTGACATACTCCCCACCATTATTTAATCTCAAGATATTGATCTTTTGGCCAGATGCATTCTCGATCAAGGCCTCCAGTTTAGTGAATTTTCACAGACTTCAGACTTCTTTTTTATAAAGAAGACCCATGTGTACCTGGAAAAATCATCAATGAAATTCAAAAGATACCTTGATCCATTCATGGATGTGATAGGCATGGGACCTCTAATATTAGAATGTATCAGTCCCAAGATGCATGATGCCTGGCTTGCCTTCCCCCGATTGAACTTATGCTCAGGGTGCTTTCCAACAACACAACCCTTGCAAATTCCAGTGGTTGCATGGATGACTAGGAGGCATTCAAACATAGAATTTTTCTGTAATTGCTGCAAGTATTTCAAGTTTAGATGGTTGAACCTCTCATGCCACAGTCTACTAACTTCATTTCCATGAGTCAGCACCATGGAGATCATCTAGAATCTCATCAACAACAAGAATTTGAAGCTTATCCTTTATTGTGATGTGATTAAGTGCTCAAAAGTCGATGTAGAGGTGCCATGACCCATATTTTTTTTCAGACAAGAAGAACTGGTGAAGAGAAGGAACTGGTACTAGGGCGAATAACACCTTGCTTCAGTAAGTTGCAAACAAGCATATCAATCTCTATCTTGTGGTGAAACGGGTAGCGATAGGTCCTGATGTTGCGAGGGACACTTCTAGGAAGGAATAGAATATGATGATATTTTGGTATTAAAGGTGGAAATCCCAATGGCTCATCAAACACACATGCATATCAATCCAAAATTTGTTGTATATCCAAGGGAGTAGTTGAGACTGTTGAAGGTTGCATCTGAATGAAATGGAGCCAAGTGATGACACCATGTGAACTCTTCTGAAGGATTGTTTCCATGCGATGTGAATTGATGATGTTGAGAGACACTGGTTTTAATGCCCTCAATGTGTGATTTTTACCATTGATTGAAAACTGCATCCAAAGTTTAGCAAAATCCCATAAAATGGGTCCAAGTGTGAGTAACCATTGAGCACCCAAAACCACATCAAATCCGCCTAAGGGTAAGGAAAACATGTCAGAGCGCAAGTTATAATCCCTAATAGAGATTCACACATTAAGACACTTTCCTTTGCAAGGTAAGGTTCCCCCATTGGAAATCATGACTTCAAAGCTAGAGCAAGGATGGACAAAACAGTCAGCCTTTTTGGCGATCCCGGGGTGGTAACTCCAGGGTAATGCATGGAGAGATATCTCTGGCTATCCTTCTTCAGCAGGAAGGTCAATAGGAAGTTGTTGAATGTCACCCTCAGCATCTACTGGATCCTGATCATCATAAAACAATTATGGTGCAGGAAAAGAATCTACATCCAAGTGATAGAGATTGTTGTCAGCACATCAATGTCTCAGGGTAAATTTCTCATCACAATTATAACAAAGCCCTTTTTCTCAACATTCTCACATCTTCGCTTGAGACGAATGCTTGATAGGAGTGGCTCTAGGAGATGGCAGAATTTGGGGTCTTTGGAGAACCATATTTCTGAATGGAACAAAAGTGGATTTGGAGCGTTGTTGAGCCCTAATATTGTCCTCTGCTAACTTAGCCAACCCTAGGGTTTCCATCATTGCGTTGGGACAACAAATTTTAACCTAAGATCGGATTGCATTCTTCAGACCACTGATAAAACAACTCTGGTAGAATGCATCAAGAAATCCTTCGGTGTGATTGGCCAGTTTCTCAAATTCTGTATAATACTCCCTCACAGTGCTAGTTTGGAAAAGTTTGGAGAGTGCTCTTGTGAAGTCATCAAAATCACTGGGGCCATACCGTTGCAAAAGGAGCTAGAAATAATCTATCCAGTTTGTCTCTGCATGAGCCTTGATGTACCAATGGAACCATTGAAGGGATTCCTGTTCCAAATCAAAGGATGAAAGTGGGACTTTATTGACATGAAAAGTGTTATCAGGGATAATTTTAGGGGTGAAATACAGCCCATGGGATATTTTTAGGGGTTTTTCTCCAAAAAATGATTCACCATTTTACATTTTTTGAAGCCCTGTTTCGCCCAATTTTGATGGGGTAAATGTTTTTCACCCTAAAAATCACCAAATTATTATATAAATGATAAAAAATACTTGGAAATTAAAATATTTTTTGAAAATATCGCCAAACATTTTATAGTTGGCGTTTTAAGAATTGATAAGATCCGCCAACATTTATACACTTTTAAATAAGTATGGTTCTTTAAAATCATCCCTAAGTGTTATGCAGACTGAAATATTGTTCTTCCCTATACATCCATCCAGCCGAATCATCACCATTGAAGCGAGGAAAACCTAGCTTCTACCCACAGAAGTTTCTAGAGGAAGAGAACCCAGTGTCTGCAGAAGACTCAAGTTGTCATCGGTTGTTCATGGGTGAATACTGAAGATGGAGGCCGAGAAATTTTTGATCTAGATCTTCGAGTTTGTACTTGATGNTCCATTTGTTTATTTGCTCTAGCGCGGGTGACAACCATAAGTAATTTTTTTTTTGGGGGGGGGGGAATAGGTAGAAATAAAAAAAATGGAAAGGGTTTTATAAAGGGAAAATTTTGAGTTGGGAAAAACTCGGAGGGGGGTAATTGGGGTTTTACGGGGTTTTGGACACTTTCTTAAGGACAAGAAGCAGAGAATGAGAATTTCAGAGGCGAGGTAAAGGAATTGGAAAATTTGTCAGAGAGGGACAAGGAAGCAGAAATTGAAAACGAACAGTGTGGAAAAATTTGAAGGCGATTGGGTGAGAATAGGAAAATTTATGGAAAACCCTAAAAATAGACAAATGTGGAATTTAGGGCTTCAATAAGTGGAAATTGGGAGAGGGTCCTCAAGGAAGGAATATGCAGAATAGGATTGCAGGGGTTACAGTGATTTTTCAAGGTAAATGGAGCTAAATCAAAGAAGAAATTTTTGGCTTCCTAAAGGTTCAAGGGATTCACTCGGCCACCAACGTTGTCTAACGGCTTGCGTATTGGGGAATTACCCCTCAATCCATAGATTAGGTAAAACCAATAACCACTTTTCCACAAATTACGGCTCTTGGTTTACCTCACGGGTGGGAACTAGTCAATCAGGTAGGGGTTGTTTTCCTTTTCGCTTCGCAGGTCCTCTCAATGGCCAACTACTTCGAGGTTCTTGTGGTACTCTTCACAATGCGTTTTAGGGCTATGATGGCAAGTACTTCCCATAGTTAAGAGGATAGGTTTTATTCCCTAGTATGAATGAATAATACCGATGTAAGAAGAAGAACAACTGTAATAATCACAGCGCCAGGAAGCACTGCAAAAGAAAAAAAAATTGGCAGAAATTCCACCCAACGAGGCCAAGAAAGTGCTCTGATACCAGATGTTAAGAACCTCTTTAAATAAACAATGAGAATGCATGATATCCTTCGAGGGGGAAACCTCCTTTGAGCAATCTCAATACAAAATAACTCTTTGATGCCTTCATTATCCTCAACACATACTTATATACTAAGTCTAATCTAAACAACTATTACTCCCCATGAATGTGGGATAATATGACATACTAATGGGATGACTTACAAAGCATATGAATACGACAAAATATACTAACAAAATAAAGAGGAGGGTTGACACACGTTCTTAATATATGGGCACTAGGGAGAGAGAGAAGTTCCCTCCTTAATTTTGAAATACAGTCTTGGAACCTCGAGTACCAATAAGGCAATCATTGACTCTCGTGGTCTCAAATCCCAATGGTAGGAAGCTGCCCATGGCCTTAGCGACTTAGAATCAGGTGAGATCCAAGTCAAAGACTAGGAAAAACTCCATACCAAGCTCATAACATGCAAATGGGGGATATTTTGGGAAGTCAACCAAAGATGGGAATATTGAGGCACATGCCATTACGAACTCTCCAATACAATAAAATGAATATTTGTATAACCCAAGTACCACAAACAAAAGGGGATCTAGAACAACACCCAATGAATGCTTCCCAATAACTGACTCCATAGGAAATCTTGAAATAGCTTCGTATAATATTGGTGGATATAGATAATAAATGAGGGATCATGCCCTAATCTGCAAATTCATGGGCTTTTGTCCCACAAAAAATCACTACAAGGTTGGATCACGCACAAATGGAAGCCGAAAGGAGATGTGGATCTGAATTTAGGGTCAAAGGGTTTCTTCACAACTATCTTTGTCAATACAAAGGACAAGGAAAGAATCATAGAGGAAGGTCCTTAATCCTTCAACAACTCAGGTCTATTCATGAGGTAATGGAAATATAACTACTATCTAAAATAGGAAGACTTCATAGAAGTCTCGATTTGGGTGAGTTTGTAATCCTTACCCCAACAATATTGGGATGAGTAAACCCTAATGGGGATTGGAACACCCTGGGTAAATTGATCAAAACCTCAAAGATCACAAAATATCCTATTACACATATTATGCTTCCATTTGTTTTCAAATGGGTGTTGTTGAGCCCCTCCCTAAATCCATTTTCCTCATCTTTCAGGACAAAAAATGGGTCCAAAACTTGGATTACAAGATTATCCCATTCATATGCAGGCACCGTCATGAGTATGGTCACCTTTACCATGTTTTCCCTCAAGCTCCACCACCTCTATTCCAAACAACTTGCTCACAGGAAATGTAGAATAGATTCACATTGGTCAACCACAGATCTAAATGTGAAGCTAAGTCTAAGCTGAATCCTGTCAATCCAAGAGCTGAAGCATCAAAGTCCTTTGCAATACTTGAAGAGATGGAAACACAAAATCCCCCCCTACACAAACTGATCCCACCCAAGAAAACGTGAATGCCGAGGAAGAATATCCAGATCAAGTTAAGCAAAGAAATCTATATCGCGAGGAAAATAGAACCATGAAAGAAATAAGGAATCCTAGAAACAATGATGGAGAGGATGAGTTGAACTTCATTGACCATGAGATGAAAAAAATGTGGAAACATGTAAGAAAGGTGATCTCCGGGAGATACCCACATCCCACATACCAATCATAAGGATATCTCTGTAAGAAGTATCCCACCACTCCCTATATTCCTCTGAATCCTTGGGTAATTCCACTCGCCAACTAGGCATCCAATCATCTTCCTCTCCCTTTCACTCCAATGAGAAGGATCAAAAGTGTGGATGAAATTTGAACCAGCAGAGACTCATAGATTTAGGGCAAACTCTAATGGTTTTAGGTAACCACATATCTCTCTCAGATGGGCTACAATCCCTTTCTCCTTTGCAATAAATTCCTTAATGAATATTTTATCTTGGAATATCCGAGGTCTTGGTGGGGAATAAAAAAAAGAAATCCCTCCAATCTAATATTATCTAGGGAAATCCAACTATAGTATTTATCCAAGAAACCAAATGCTCTTAAGAAACTTTGTCATTTCTCTCAAATTTATATTGGATAGGTTTTCAATCAATAGATGTAAAAATTGCAGGTGCGAAAGGAAGTATGGCTATATTTTGGGATTCTTCTTTGGTTAATTTCTCCAAATTCTTCTCCACCCCTGACTCTCTCTCTGCATCCTTCCATATTTTGACTTCGAACCTCAAAGGATTCCTAACTAATTTCTATGGTCCCCCATTCCTTCCCTAAAAACCAAATCCATGGCCACTCTCTCCTACATCAAAGACTTCTGTGTTTGAGACTCTACCTAGATTGTTGGGGGACATGTCAACTTGATATGAAATCCCTTGGAAAAAAAAGGAGACATTAGTAGCATGGAATCAACCAACATAGATTTTGGACTTCACGTTGCATCTTTGGATATGGTGGATACTCAACCAAAAATTGGCTCTTTCACTTGGAATGATAAGCGAGGGGTGGTGGACCAAGTAGCATCCTGATTAGATATATTTATTATCTAAACCAACATAGTGAGGTGGAAATCTATAATTGACTCAGTCATTCTCCCCTTTGATCATTGGAAAATCATCCTTGAAGTAGATGAATTTACCACAGGAAAGAAAAAAATCCACATTCGAATTTGAAAATTTATGGCTTGGCCATCCAAAATTTCTAGAAACATTCTCAGGATGGTGGATAGATGCACCTACCTACTATGTATTAAAAGTGTATAGTCTACAACATAAATTAAAATAGGTAAAGGACAAACATAAAACCTAGAACAAAAAGGTATTTGGAAACATCTTTGAATCCAGGAAGAAACTTGAAGTGGACATGATGGAGGTTCAACAAGAAGCCATATCTTAGGGATATACCAAAGAGCTACTTCAAAAGGAAAAAAATATTCAAAAAACTCATGCGTTTAATAGAGTATGGGCTAAATTCAGAAATTTATATGGCAGAGTATGGGCTGAGTGTAAGATTCAACATGGAAGGAGATAGGATGAATCGATTGGTGCAAAAGTATATTAAATTCATGGAAATGTGTTTCCATTCATCTTGAACCCAACATGGAAGAATCTCATTTCAAATGGTAATGTGGAATTTAGTCCTAACATCAACCATAGGAGAATCAAAATCCAAAGGAGGATCCAAGTCTGAGAATGTTGAAAGTTACTAGAATTTGTGTGGATTGTGAAAACCAATGAAGCAATGAAATCCATGTCAGTTTTAGTAGCTTGGACCTTCTATTCTTGTCCTAAATATCACCAAAGGAGAAGGAATCCGAAGGGATTGTGTAGCAGACAAGGGGACCTTCCTTAGGCTGAGTGTGGGAAATGATATCGATGCCAAGGCTGGCTGAAGTCAATGAATATTCCTGTAGATATATGGTTGAGCTCATTGGCTTAGTAGTCATTGTTCTATTTCCATGCATGCTTGATAAACCTAGCAGTGGAATGGCTTAGCATGAGTGTGTGTGTATGTAGTGATGTGAGTGAGCCTGAGTATAGTCCTTCCTAGTGGATAACATAGCCTATCTTGGGGGTGGTTTCTTAGCTGAAATAATATAGGTTGGACAGAGACCTATGGTTGGGTGGAACATTGAAATCACATAAACAAGTGCTTGGATGTCTTCGGTTAAAAAGATAAGTGTTTTGTTGTTTACGAATGTCCATAATTTCTATGTGATGGATGATTGTGTAATCATGTTGAATTGAATGAAATGGAAGCTTGAATTATTCAATACAATGTGTATTTATAGTCTAGAAATGAGGTTATCTCTACATGTGGCTTTATTGTTGTTATGCATGTCATGAGTAGGCTAGTTTATGCATGAATTTTCCTGTAGTTCAATTGTATTCTTTGTTGTGTATGTTTAATGACATATGCACATGTTCTTGTTGATGTTGTAGTTTTGTGCGACATCCTCACCAAGTCGACCCCAGAAGAAACATTAAAATAACAATTATTATGTCATAAAAGAGAATTCAACCCAGATAAGAAGGACAAGCCGACCCCACTATAAAGTGAAATATCAAACATGAAAAATTATAAATAGAAGGGTGCACTCCTCATTCTCACCAAGCAAGTTTTCTCAAGCTAGTAGAAGTCAATTTTCCAGGGTTGCTATCTTTGAAAGAGTTTCTTTCTTTTTCTCTTGGGGTTTATATTCATCCCTATATGATTTCTACGTACATGGATGTATATTGTATTTTGTACCAATATTTGTATAATAAAGTTGTCGGGTTTTCTCCCTTGTGATTTCTCAGGATAAATCTTTGTGTCTGTTGTTTATGTGCATGGTTATTCTTTCAATGATCCTATTTTGTTTCCATTTCAAATGAATACAATTATACTTCTATATCAAAATATATAACATGGTATCATAGCACTGTTGAATAGATATCATTGCTGGAAACTAGGGCATCCAATTTTGGACCCTTATCTCCATAGACCAACCTGAAAAGAGCACTTGTGAAAATTTCCCTAGGACAACGCACATATCTGTGAAGGAAAAATCCAATTTGAAGAATTTTCCATTTGGACCTAATTTATGTTGAGGTAAAGAACTAGGGATTCCTAGTTTAATCTCTTCTGAAAACTGATTGAGATCGATCTTGACATTCTCCAACTCACCTTGGGAGTGCACATTTATCTGTGGAATCATATATGTAAAACTCCAAACTTCAATTTTGACCTAGATCCTTCTAAGGTTTATGTTCTAGCTTGCAATCACAATGAACAACATGAAAGTAGAAGATAGACTTGATGGGGATTCCAACTTCAACTCTTGGAAGTCTAGGGTTCTCATTATCTTGGAAGAGAATGGTCTCTTGAAGTTTTTCAATGAAAAGGTACTAGAACCAGAAGATGAAGCATTAAAGACTCAATGGAAGAAAAATGATTCGAAAGAAAGAAGGATTCTAATAGACTCATTAAAATACCACTTCATACCTCAGATTGCTAAAAAAGAAGATGACCAAGAATATTTTTGGTGTCTTGAAGGAATTGTTTGAAAATAACAACATTAACCAAGTGCTTTCCTTAAGACAACAACTCTCCAATATCAAGATGACAAGATCAGACTCAGTTGCATCCTACCTCATGAAGATCTATGAGATAATAGATCAATTGAGCACTATTGGAGAAATGATTGAAGACAGAGAACTTGTCATGATGACTATCAATGGTTTCCCCCCTTCATGTGAACCATTCATTCAGAGTATTGGTGGGTGATCCAAATTTCCCCAGTTTGATCGATTATAGGAAGATTGTACACAAAAATACGTTAGACTAGCAGCTAGAGGAAGTTTCCATGGATCCCATCATGAAGAAAGACAAACCCTTATAACTCATTCTAAGAAAGGAAAAGGTAAGCGAAGGAAGAATCAAGGCAAGAAATATAAAGGTGGAATATCAAGCCCTATTCTAGAACAAAAGAAGAATAAGGGAAGGGAAGTTCATTCACATGGTTTTACATCATGGAAGCAAGTCTTGTTTCCTTGAACAAAGCACCATTTTTGAGTCTATCAACAGTTGGGTCTCATTTTTTGACCTTATCCCGAATAAGAGTTTTTTACTCCTCCAGTTGGTCTCTTTTCCAATTATATGGGAATATGTTAATGTCTCCTACATCACAAATTTGTGTCATGGGTCCTTTCGTGTCAAAAGTTGCCTAACTAACTTTTATGTTGTGCTCACTATTCAAGGATTAAACCTTTGTTGGCCATTTTGTAGTTTCCTTGACCTTTTGTGTTAGCCATTCCCTGGTATCAGTTCATTACATCATGTCTTCAGCGGTACTTATCATGAAGTTCAGTACCAATTCTAGATCCAATTAGTGTTTGAATTACCTCGTGTTGGATGATGGAGGATGCCTTAATGCCTTCCTTCCAACGGATCTCTTCCTATCGACTGCAACACCTCTTTCTCTGGGAATGCGATTTAGATTTTATGGCAGTACCTTGTGGATTGCAGTCATTAGTGGCAATTTCCCTCACTATTGGGTAGTGGGAATACCTTATTGTCTCCTACTCGATGGATTCTTCAAGTGTTTGACTTCAAGTTCTTGTATTCACACTTGTTAGAATGTACTAGGTTCCTTAGGGACCATTTTCATTAATGGTGGTTTTCCTCACGTTTTTTAATGGTTCTCATCACTGATCGGTAATCAAACGGTTTCCTCCATGTTCGACTTTAGCTCCTTTATTCGCATGGTTAGGATTCATACCTTTTTGGGTGGTTTGGATTGAAGGCCTTGGGCCGATAGTAGCATTGTCATATTTTTTATTGTCTGAGTTGCGCAAGACCTTGTCACACTTCATATGACATTTTGCTGAGACATAGATCCACCTTGTACTTTTGTGGCTATGATCGATTGTTGAGCATGGATCCACCTTTTCATTTGTGGCCATGACTCCTTTAGATTTGATATGGTGCCTTTTTTCATATTGAGCGACCATGATAGTTTCATCAGTTATACATATGTTGGATCCTCCTGTATATTTATGGATATCTTTTGTATATGGATTTGTATGTCCCATAGATCATTTTTTTCTGACTTTTATCTCTCTCTTTTAGGTACTGTTGGCTTGATTTTCTGACCTAGGCCAACAAGGAGATTATGCCTACACAATCAGCTTAAAGCAGCGTCCGGTGTGTTTGGAGTAGTAAAATCTCGCAGGTTATGGTCCTGCTACCAACTGAATTTTTCTCTTAAGGAGAAACTAAAATTCAGCAAAAATCTATCCTAATGTTATTTCTGTCTAAATAGACCCCAAAAATTATTTTCAACTACCTAAGTTGTCCTATAATTTCTTTCTTAAGGAAAGTCTTTGATTTTTAGAAGAGTTTTCTGAATGTAAAGACTATTTAAAAAAAAACTTATTCTAAGAATTACACAAATTTAACAACTGTTAAATGTAACTATACTATGATAATAATAACTATACTATCTTAACGGTCCTATTATTAATTAATGTAAAATGAACAGAAAGATAAAAGGTAGGATCTAAATAGAAATATTTAAGCCATACACACTAAATCATTCTGCTACAAAATAACTTATCGGAAAAACTGAGATAAACAATTACTTCAAATTTTCTGAAGACTCTAATTAATTAATAACTAATAACCAACATCAGATATTTGAATAAGAGATAATGATCAGTATGAAATCATTGTAAAAATACAAATGATATCTAACAGACATAAATATATATCCTTATATCTTGAATTTACTGTAGAAACACTAGTAAATTCAGTCACAACGACATATTAATTCAAATATAATAATGGCCTGACAAAGTGAAATACTGATTAATAATCACAAGCATAACCAAGTACACTGTATTAATATTAAAATAGAAGATCATATACTGAAATATAAAGAGTATCCAAAACAATACCAGTCACGATATCAACTTGGAGATTTCCAGTCACATCCCAGATCCAAAGATAAAACTTCAGCCAAGAACAAAAATAGCATCAAAATAGTATTTCAAGTATTTTTTACTTCAGTCACTCCATCCCCCTGTACGATAAGTTTTTCAGAGTTTTTATAACAAAGGCTAATAACTACCTTTCATCATTCTATGTAACTAAAGCTAAAAATAAACCATCAAGTCCATTAACTATAGAACATCTAGGACTTAATGCTTTTAATTATCATCTTCTTCAATAGTGCACCTGCCATCTGAATCATCGATTCTGTAACTTCTTTATTATCTTCAAATGTCAATTTGTCCACCTGAAACATTTGCTGGCTTAAAGGAACTGGCCAATTCGTGGCTGGTTCGAAATTCCAGTCTCTAATGAACAGCCACGTCTTCCAACTGAAATCCAGGATATTAGACACGTCCTGAAACTATGCAGGATAGCGATGACATGCCCACCTGTTTCAAACAAACAAAAGCATCTTATTAAAAACTATTTATAATAGGAGAAATAAAAGAAACTATAATTTAAATGTGTGCCTGTAAAATATGTGATTTTACAGGCATGCACAAAAGGCTGTCATTACCTATAAATCATGTAACCGAAAATGGAAATAATCATTAAGCTCTCTTTTACAAATCAACCACTTCGCCGATCGGGGTCGGAAAAAATATGACCTAAAATATGGGCGGGAAAGCTCCCAATCAGAATTCAAAAGGACATACACATCGACAAATGAGTGCTTTGCACAGCCTCAACGGTGGAAGATAAAAGACTACGGTCATGCGACTGAAAGACTAGCCCGTATCGGTGGGCGACGCACTTTACATTTTGGGTGATTAGTTGCTTTGGGAGCCGCAACGACGGAACGTAAAGGACATCACGCCCCGCCATGTGTGGTCTAAATCGGAAGAGAAAACAACTAAAGTATTAGAAAGATAGTTCTTTCTGCGACCGCAACGGCGAAAGATAAAAGCCAATGATTGACGAAACAACAAAGAGGAGCTTGAAAGGTCAATACAATAATCACCATCCGCAACTACGGAGAAAGTGGTAATAAAACGTTCCAATTTGAAAATCAAAAGTTAGCTGAAAATGCGTCGGAAACAAATATCGGGACTGAAGCTTATTACTTCTCCGCAACGGCGGGGGCGCAAGCTAAGAATCTTCTGATTCAGTCATTTCAATGAAAGCAATGTTGGGACAATTCACTCACCATTCACTTAGAAACTGGATTATGGTCATTTCAATGAAAGAAACGTTGGGAAGTGCTGAAGTCATTTCAATGAAAGAAAAGTTGGGACCATTAACTTAGAAACTAGATTTGCTTGGTATGTTGAAGGTGTGTGGCACTTATGGTCATTCTAATGAAAGAAACATTGATCTTCTGGTCATTCCAAAACATTGGGACCATTAGCTAAGAATCTTCCGATTCAAACACTTGAAAACGTACTCAAAGACAAAAACAAAAGTGGATCATTTCAGGCATTAGAAATAGTCTTTTTGAAGAGTCATTAAATCAAATTAAAGAAAAAAATCAAACCCATCTAAGCAAAAGGAGGGTCCCGAAATTGTTGAATTTTGGGAAAATGTTGCAGTTGCAACATATAGTTTTTAAGATTTTGCAAAATCCCATCCATTAATATCCTAAATTGAATTTGATAGGATACTAAGCTATAAAACTATAACATATTAATATTTCCAAATGATACTCATTTATTCACTAGCTATTTATATACAATTTTACAAAGTCATGGTAAGATATTTAAGTTACATATGGGGTGTGAACTCTTAGGTTTAATAAGAATTTTAATTTAATAATTCTCCTTTAGTTCTAGGACTTTAAGAACTTATAATATCTTGTCAATAACTATTTAAAACAAATTCAAACTGTGTTTTTTGTTCATCCTCAATTAGCATACCATCCCTTTAAGTTTCTTAACTCAACATATATAATCAAATAGATTAATAAATAAAATTGATTATATAAAAATTTATGAAACTTACAGCTGCTAATTATCAAGTTTATAAAAATCTTTTCATCAGCTTCTAATATGTTACTTAACTCTTCTACAAATGAGATTACTTTAAGAATCGAAGATTCTGAAGGTACTCTTTATAATTTTTAATAGGTAAATCATAAAAGAGAGCTGACCCCCCTTCATCCTAATGGAAAAATGAAGGGGTTGTTGCTAATTGCCAACAAATGGTGACGACCTGGGTGAACCAGTTATCTCTTCTTATACAACTTACAATGATATAAACAAAATCTTAAAACTTATTAAAAACAATAAAAAATTCTTTATCTAAATAAAAACCATTATTTTATTCATATTCATAAGTATAAATCAGAAATATTCCATCTTTTGAAACAGAAATCTAGTTAGGGATAAACTTAAAAATATCTTGATCAAAACATAGTACTTCATAGTAAGAATAACATGCACCATCAGCATAGAGTATAGCAATCTACTTTTGCGAACACTTCTCAAAATCGGTTCCACAAATATAATAGTTTTCTTTTGTTTGCTTTTCTTTTCTTTAAACAATAATTCTGACTGAAGACTACCATCTAGGTATGGTGTCCCAATATGATAGTATAATTCACGAGAGTTGTCTGGAATAGGAAAGTTGGCTCGTGATGAGACCTCTTGTCTTTTAATTTTTAAATCAATAGCCATCACCCTAGTGATCAGAAATGAAGTTATCCCAGATAGCACTGATGATCATGATTAGGCCGGCTCGTGATGAGACCTCCTATTCTTCAGTGAAAAATTTATATTTTCTTTGTTCACTTTCATCTTTTAAAGTTTATAAAATGAGAGATCATTACCCAGCATGGTGACCAAATGGTAATGTCAGTCATTAATATCACCAGAAAATGAATCAGCTGGCTTGTGATAAGACCCCTTATCTCTTGGTTTGTTAAACCAAAAGCCATTACTAGTTTCCTAATAATGTCATACTAGTGATATTTATGATTCTGATCAGACCGGCTTATTTCTAAGACCTTTCGTCTCTCATTTTAGCATTTTATTGACTGGAACAAATTCTGAAAAGTTTTCAGATTGTAAATACTTTTGGAGACTGATGGTAGAGATCTGTAAAAGTTTTTCAAAAGTACAAGCTTCGAAAAATACATTTAATAAGCTATCCCAACTTTTATAAGAAATAAAAAGGAGAGGAATAATCTGAGTAACACCTAAAAATAAAATAATGATAGGTCTTTTCTAGATTTAAGAAACCTTGATCATACTAAACAAATTTTTAAAAGATTTTAGTATAGTATCATAATTTTTTAGGCTCATGAGCAGACTGACTTTTTTAACTTGAAAATTTATTTATTTACATTTATTTCTTCAGCTGTTAACTAAAGATTACTGACAAAAATTCGACAGTCTGAAATATTTGATTAACAGAATTAGAGCTGACTGTAATAATAGAATGATGTTTGAAAGTTACATGAGTTTTATGAATTTATCATCATCCTTTAGATTGCATGAACTAAATTCAGTTTATGTATAAAAATATAAATTTATTTACAAACAGCAAACAAATTATATACATTTTAAGAAAGAAAACATTAACAATTTTTTTTTTGAGGATCAATCCATTCAGTGGGAATGTTTCAGACTGACCTTCAAGTGTTTGCAATCGAAAGGTACTTGGACCTATCTTCTCAGCAATAACAAAGGGACCTAACCAAAGCTTCTGAAACTTAGTACGATCACCTTTGTCCTCATGAACTTTATCCCACTTTAAAACTAAGTCTCCCACCTGAAATTCTCGATTGGAACTAAATGATTGGTCAAACCAAGACTTCATAATTTGTTGATGTTTTGTAAAGTGTTGTTTTGACTTTTCTCTTTCTTCTTCAAGCTTTAGCAAAGTATTAATTATATTTTCCATTGCTGGGAATTGTTCATCTTGAACAGACTGAGCTAACTGTAATGAAGGTAAGAATAAATTCGGTGGTAAAATATCTTCAGTTCCATATACTAAGAAAAATGGTGAGTTACCTATTGAAGCCTTAGGAGTCACTCTGTTTGACCAAATGGCATTGACTAATTCTGTATGCCAATCTCAATGGTGAACTGAAATAGTTCTTTTGAGAATTTTCAATAATTTTTTGTTTGTTGATTCAGCTAAACCATTTCCATGAGGATGGTAGTTAGCTGAATACCTGATTCTTATCCCCTTTTCTAAGGCAAATTGGGTTAACTCAACTGATGAAAAATATGAAGCATTATAAAAAACGAGGGAATCTGGAATACCAAATCTTGTTATGATAAATAATTCTAAAAATAATATAACCTGATTGGTATTTACAACCCTTAATGGCGCAGCTTCTGCCCAAAGAGTAAAATAATCAGTTGCTGTTATTATATATTTATGTTGCTTAGATGAGGGGGGATTTATTGGCCCTACTATATCAATACCCCATTGCTGAAAGGGTCTTTCAACTGAAACAGGTTGTAAAGGAAAAGCAGGTTTTTTAACCCTTCCCGTGGCAAGTTGACATTCCTGGCATTTTCTAACAAAAGTATAGGAATATCGAAACAAGGTAGGCCAATAATAACCAGCCCTAATAATTTTGTGCATAGTAGTTTCTCCACCAAAATGACCTCCTGCTGGTCCAGAATGTAACTCTTTCAGAATTACTTTTGTTTCATCTTTATCTAGACATCGAAGTAATACTTCATCTGAATTTCTCTGAAAGAGAACATTATCAATTAATAAATAAGGAGCAGATTTCAATCTAAGTGATCTTTTCTTTCTTGGTTCTAGGTAATCAGGAGCAGTTCCTATTTCCAAAAGTATTCTTATGTCTGCATATCAGGAATCTTGTGGTGGAGGATAAAAATAAATTTCTCTGGTAAGTAAAACCTCATCAATGACAGTTTCAGTTTTATCATTAGGTATATGGGCAACTTCAGCAGCTAATTTACATAATCCTTGACCTTTAACTATCGTTGAGGGTTTAATTTCTAAGTCATACTCTTGAAGGGCTGTCATCCAAGGTGCTCTTTTCTCACCTAAGTCCTTTTGTACTAACAAATTTCTGACTGAGGAATAAGGGATGATTATTTTCATTTTAGATTTCAATAAATATGGACGAAAATGTTTAACAGCTTTAAAAACAACAAAAGCTTGTTTATCAACTTCATGATAATTAAGTTCAGCACCTTTGAAATTTGAACTCATGAAGGAGATTGGTACTTCATTATTTTGTTGATTTAGTTGGGTTAAAACTGTTGCATATGAAATATCAGAAGCAAAAGTATACAATATGAAATCTTTGTTAAAATCTGGGCTTAGAAGGCTAGGAGCTTCTGAAATGGCTTCTAAAATTTTCTGAAATGACTCTTTTTCAGTTTGTCCCCAATTAAAAATGGCATCTTTCTTAATCATTTTCTGCAAAGGACGAATGATTTTGGAGAAACTGGGAATGAATCTTCTAACAAAATTTATTTTTTTGAGAAATGATTGCATCACTTTCTTGCTAGAAGGATAAGTTATCTTTGAAATGGCTTGAGTTCTTTCAGGATCAATCATGATTCCGTGCTTTGAAACCACACAACCTTCTGAAACAGCAAATATTGTTTTTTAGGATTTAAGGATATTCCGAACTTTCTACATCGTTCAAATACCTTTCTAAGGTGATTAAGATGATCAGGTCGATGTTTAGAATATACTGTAACGCCATCCAAATAGGCAATGACTGAATGGTTAATTAAGCCTCTAAAAGCAATATCCATTGCTCTTTGAAAGGTTGCCCCAGCATTGATTAACCCAAAGGGCATCTTGCGGTAGGGATACGTTCCCCATGGAGTTCTAAAAGCAGTTTTCAATTGATCATATGGAGAGACTAATATTTGGTTGTACCCTGAGAAACCATCAAGGAGTGATAGTATCTCAGATCCAGACACCTTTTGAAGAATTTGTTCCATGGGAGGAACTAGGTAATTATCCTTTTCAGAAGACTTATTCAAATTTCTAAAATCTACACATAATCTAATATCCCCATTTTTCTTCCTAACTGGAACTAAGTTTGCTACCCACTGAGTATGCCTAATGGGAAAAATAATCTTGGCAGCTAATAATTTATTTAGTTCCTTTTTAATTGTTGGTTCTAATGATGGGTGATATTTCCTTAGCTTTTTTTGAAAAGGTTTTGACTCTTGTTTAATTGGAATTATGTGTTGCATGACTTGTGTGTTGAAGGTTTTCAGGTCATCATATGTCCAAGCAAAGACATCCTTAAATTCCTGAAATAATTTTATAAATGTTGTTTTTTCTGCGGGGTTGCAATCTACTCCTAGATTTATAGTTTCGGGATTCAGATCTGTTCCTAAATTTATGTTTCATACCTCATTTGAGATCTATTAGTTTTACAATTAGGGACATATCTAAATTTATCCTGCAGATCAAAAAAAAATTCTAATCTTAGTACTGAATTAGGGACTGGTTTTACCTTTTCAAAAGCTTTTTCAATTGAACAAAAAACATTTATTACCAAAAAATCCCACAGATTTTCGTCATGAGTGACTTCATATATGGTTGAATCTTTAAAGGTATCCTCATTCATCAAAAAATTCAGTACCTACACATCATTATCAAATACACTCCAGTTAAAAATATTATCAGGTATAGAAGGTCTAAAAATCAATTCAACTGAAAAGAAATCTGATGTAAGATTTTCTGACGGAATTAACTTTGATGCTACATTTGCCAACAAATCTGCTTCTTGATTTTGACTTCTAGGAACATAAATTATATTAAATGCATCAAAATGTGAGATAAGGTTCCATACCTCTCGTTGATAACTCTGTAAATGTTCAGATAGGCAGTGAATGGAGTTATGAACCTGTTTGGCAATGATTTCGGAATCACCGTATGCAATTAACTCTTTGATGTCCAAATCAATTTCTGTTTTCAAACCTTCTATTAAAGCTTCATATTCCATAGTATTATTTGTACAATTAAATTCCATCCTACAAGCTATACATGTTTTATTTCCCTGAGGGTCTACCAACAAGCAACTAGCTCCAGCTTCTTCTTTGGATTTCGCACCATCAAAATATAAAGTCCAAATAGAACTATTCACAACCACTTTGTTTTCTATAATATTCACAATATTCAAATTATCTACATCATTAATGGTTTCCTTGAATGAAGAGTTAGGAAAAATAGATGTCACATTTCTAATTTCAGATTGTTGTTTATTTTCGGAAAAAGGCATAATTTTCAGCTTCAAAATTACCAAATCCCAATTCATACATGTAATTCCCCATAATGCAATCTGAAAATAAAACAGGTTCGCTTGGATCATGCAATTCTGTGACAGTATGTTTCATATATATTTCTCTATTTATCTTTATGTGATTTGACTTTCCATTCTTAGGTAACCATAATGTTGACCAGTCCGTGGCAAAGAATCCATTCAGTTGTTTGAGACCAATCCCTACTTAAAAATAGCCCATATGCATCTGGAATATCTGCAACAACAATATCTATAATTTGATAAACTGAAGGGTTACAAGCAATCCTAACCAAGACATATTTCATTTCCCCTACAACCTTTACATTTGTCCTGTCTAATTGAGTTATTTGAGAATTTGATGGGACATATTTCCCATTCAACTTCTTGCATACTGATAAAGGCATGACATTGGAGGATGCTCCGGAGTCTACCATGCAATTATGAACATTCCTATTGAAAATCTCAAAGGTAAGCAAGAATGGAGGTGTGGTTGATTTAGAATTCTTACCTATAAGTGAGGCTTTGTCAGCCATTGCTTTTCCTATATCAGTTGTTGTTGAATCATTATTAGAATTGTTTGCGACAACATTTTGTTTTGTATTAGGAATAATTGAACTCATGGCAGGATTTATAACATGACTATTAGGCATTGGGTAGATTTGAAGAAGGTCATACACACTGATGTTTGCACGTGTCTTCTTTAAATATTCAATTATATCATATTGTAAATCTAATTTTGGAGCATTTTGAATGGGCTGGGTAATTTTGGTTGATTGAGTCTGTTTGCCAGATTGAGCTTGTTTATTAGGTTGTGAATTATTGTTGTCATTATTTGTAGTAGAACTTGACGAAGCTCCAGGAGTGTTTATGTTAGAATAATCAACCCATAGTATTTACCCACTTAGACATTATTTCATTTATTTTGTCTTATTTGCCTAGTACATGAGTCCCACCATGTGCAAGTTGC
>LPNX011182410.1:196256-221325 GCA_001517045.1 Pseudotsuga menziesii | reverse complement strand
CTGTGCTTGCCCCCAAGGTCACACCTCTCCCACTTTCTCAAGTGAGGAGACAGCTTTCGAAAGATTTTTGCTGCAGGTGTGCAATCGGCGGACAACAGGGAGCTCACTTATCCAGCCCCTGTTTGCTTGCTTTTGGCTTTAGATTTCATAGTGATTGCTCTGTGCACACTAGTTGGATTAGGGTTGACGTAAATAGAGAGTCTTTGCTATTTTTTAAGTCATTGTGGATTCGAGTGTGGTTCTGCGCCGTTCTCGTCGTTTAGCAGGACTTCCGCCTTCTACTGATCCTCCTCCTTTGGGAGAGGGACCTAGATAGCCCAGGCGGACTACATCACACTTTGATTCACACACCATGGGAGACCATTCAGAGGACACATCTGAGTCACTTCCTCCTCCCATTCGTGTTGACGATGGGGCTTTTACACCTAGTTATGATATTTCACCCGACCTAACTGAGTTAGGACCTGTGATTTCTGAGATAGGAGCCTTGCATGATACACATATCCATTCTAGGCCTAACCCCTTGTTACAGCATTACCAGTATGGAATGCCGGAAGATGCCGAGACTCACTTTGAACCTGCCAGCACTAGCTACGGTGTTTATGCTTCGACTGGTTTCCCTATTCATGGTTTGGAATTTCATGCCGAATCTGAGTTTGACCCTAACACTATACCTGGGGGCATTCCCATGCCTTACCTTATGGAGAGGTTTGGAAGTACTAGTCATATTGCACCTTCCATCCCAGCGGTGGAAGCTACATCTTATGACCTCCTAGGTCTAGAGTTAGTGAGCCTATAGCGATACCAGGTTCCAGAAGAGTGATGATAGGCACTAGCACATATCTTATTACAAAGATCCCTTTGTCCTCGCTTCCGAGTTCTTCGAATGCAAACCCTCCACCTCCCTCACGTGGTCCTTCGAGTCGGAACATAGCTACGAGTCAGGTCCATACTACAGTTTCTAGACCCATTGCATCGCAAGCCTACATACCACCCATTGTTTCAGGGGGTTATGTTCATGTTTCTAGAGGTTAGGTTGCTACTTCCTCGACGTATATCCCTATTTCGGGCATGTATATTCCGACTTCCGGAATGTATATCCCTTCCTATGGAGTGTCTCATGGGGCATCGCATGCGATGACCTATGCATCCCATCATGGGACGTAGTATGGACAGGTTTCTGCACCTTATGGAGGTGGGTATTCACAACCTGCTTATCCCCCTACTTATGGCTTTGTAGCTCCCTCTAGTCAAGGGCCACCTTATTATGGTACTTCGGCGCCACCCTACACGGGTCATACGGGAGGAGGTCACTATGGCCATGGCCATGGTGGTAATCAATTTTATGTGAACCAGGGAGTGGTCCAAAGACCTAATCATTCGAAGCTCCCTTTCCTCGCGACACTAAATTTACCTGACTTGTCAAGACTTACGAACGATCCTGTAGCTCAAGACCCGGCTTGGCCGGCTGTCCTTACCAAGCTTCCTTCGGATATACCTAAATTCGAAGGCAAACCAGGAGAGGATCTGAGCGAACACGTTACGACTTTCCACCTATGGTGCTCTTCCAATTCCTTCCATCAAGACTCAGTCCGTCTGAGACTATTTCAACGCACCCTCACAGGGCCTGCGGCGAAATGGTATATAGAGTTGCCTAGGGGTGCTTTTACCTTGTTCAATGATCTTGCGATGACTTTCCTTAATCACTTACAACTACCAGTACGATATGATGTTGGTACTGAACTCTTGTCGACATTTCGGCAAGATAAAGCCACCCATATTTCTGATCATATTCAGGAGTGGCGTAGATGAAAGAGATTAATCAAAGCCTTTATACCGCCATAATTCCTCCTTGAGTGGTTCCTCAAGTCTTTATTTCCGTACATAGCGAAGGATGTTTCCACATCCGGAGTTCAGAATGAGGAACAATCCATCTTTAGGGCACAGGAACTAGACTTGATCTATGCTCAGTCTGGTTTGTTATATGAGATTATACCTAATGCTCCTCGTTCGAGTTTTGATCCCAAGGTTAAACCTGGACCACATGCCGATGGCATTGTGGGGTGTGCAAGTAAAAATCCCGCAGGTTCGGTTGCGAAACAAGTAGCTCAATCGTCTACCAACCAATCTGCCTCGGGACAAGCTACGGCTTCGTCTCATCCTACCCAAACGGTGAATGTACATGCTGTGAAAACGTCGGACCTGAAGGGTAACCAGCAACCTGGACGAAATCGTAAGAAGGGTAAAAATAATAAGAAGGGTGGGAATAAGAATGAAAATACCACTAATAATGACAAAAACAACAAAAATGCTAGGGGGGACAAGCAAAATAAACGTAAGGTTAAGTTTCCTTGCAAGCTATGTAAGGATGATCACCTCACATACTTGTGCCCTAGGATGGATGAAGCTTCGAAGTTCATAGCACAGGGCCCAGCTGTGTTGAAAAACCCTTTACCGCATAACCAGAATATGAACTCGAAGTCCCGGGACCAATCTAGTGATGATGATCCACCTGAGACTAGTGGTCGTGGGTGCATTAACATGGTTCGTGCCGTGAAAGTTGTGACGCGTGCAAAAGATTATACTTCATCACAACCCGAACCAGGTAAAGAACCTGATCCACCAGGAACTCCTTTGCGCATTGAGAAACCGGCCACTAAACCAGTGGATAAACCTGTGGATAAACCTACGGATAAACCTGAAGCTGCACCTCGCATTCCTAAGGGGGTACTTAAGCGCTCAGGGCATAATCCAAATGCTCGAGCCACCCAGAACTATTCAGTTGTCGAGGACTTGGGTCATACTCCTTGTGCGATGTCTGCATTGGAGGTGCTTCAGAGTTGTCCGTCGCAAAGGAAAGCTTTGCTTTCTGCTCTTGGTGTGAATGGTGATGACTCTCCTACAATGATCAAATTTGAAACCACAGGACATTAGCCTCGCTTTGCCTACTATGTGTCCCTTTTGATACATGTAGAATGTCTTAATATGATCGTCAAGCGGACTGTGATTGACGAGGGCGTTGCTGCTTCTGTGATGTCTTTGTCATGTTGGAAGGGTCTTGGTTCTCCTGAGTTGTCCAAATCTACGACCATGTTAACTGCTTTTGATGGGAGATCTTTAGGCCGCACGGGATTATTCCTTCTCTTAAAGTCCGTTTGGGAGGGAAGACCGTTGCAATAGAGGTTGAGGTGGTTGATGCGCCCCTTGACTACAATCTCTTACTGGGAAGGAATTGCATGTATAGTATGCAAGCCGTCGCGTCTTCCGTGTTTCGCGTTGTAAGCTTTCCTCATAATGGGAATATTGTGACGATTGATCAGATGTCATTCAAGAATCCGCCTCCTAATGCATCGTCAGGAGCTTCGGTTCCAAAGGTTGAGCATTCCCAGTCGGCAACTGGGAGTGTTGGTGTAGGTATGTATCCTTCCCTTATGGGAACCTTTAGCTGTTCTGCACCTATCCTCATGGTAGGATCTAGTGTCGGTGGAGCTTACACGTCTACGAAGTCGGTATCCTTTCGCACGAATCATATGGGAGACCCTTGGGTTCTTCCTTCACCGAGCCCTTCGAGTGATTCCATCGAGTCGAGTATGCCGTTGCCTGCAGTTATGATCGCTTACCAAGCTAATCTGGAGTCTATTGCAGTGCCTTGTTCTGACTCTTCGCGGACGGAGGAGGAAGACCCCTATGTGCTTCCCGCATGGGCGGTACAATCTTCTCATGCCCACGATTGCCTTGATACGGTTTTCCCTTCAGATGAAGCGATTATCGAGGCCATGTCGGGAGTTGAGCCACCATGGGAGGAGCTTCATCATAGATCTTATTTCCTTCCAGAGCTTGACCATTTGGAGCATGAGGATTACAGGGATATTCTTAGTCAGAAAGTTGGTAGACCTATGGTTCCATTAAGCTCTCCTAGTCAGAGGGATGATGGAAACATGGTGAACATATCGTCAACTATTCCTATCAACATTTCTCGCAATCCTGGTACGATTGAGAATGTCTACATTGGGGCGGATTGTTCCCAAGATGAGATTCGTGAGTATACCGAGCTATTCAAGGAATTCCGTGATTTTTTTGCTTGGTCATACGACGAGATGCCAGGAATTGACCCTCGAATTGTCGAACATGAAATTAAAACTTACCCCAATGCTAAGCCTGTTCGACAGCGTTTACGCACCGTGAATCCTAGAAAAGCACCCACCATAAAGGCAGAGATAGAGAAACTATTGAAAGCGGGTTTCATCTATCCTGTTCCCTTGACGGAGTGGGTTTCGAATCCCATTCCGGTTGATAAGAAGCAAGGAGCGATCCGTATATGCACTGATTTCTATGATTTAAATCGGGCCTGTCCTAAGGATAACTTCCCCACACCATTTATAGATCAGATTTTGGATGAGTGTGCGGGTAGCGAGGTGTTCTCCTTTATGGACGGATTTTCCGGATATAATCAGATTCAAATAAAACCCAAGGACCAACACAAGACCGCATTTATTTGTCCTTGGGGAACTTTTGCATATCAGAAAATGCCTTTCGGCCTTAAAAACACCGGAGCTACATTTCAGCGGGCGATGACCTTGATTTTCCACGATCTCAAGTCCATTATTGAAGTATTTTTGGATGACCTCGCTGCTCATTCTCGTATAAGGATGCGTCATTCGTATCACTTGAGATTGGTTTTTGAAAGATGTCAGCATTATGTTGTTAGATTGAACCCTCATAAGTGCATCTTTTGCGTAAAATCAGGTCGTCTTCTAGGATTCATCGTTTCGAAGGAAGGAATAAGAGTCGATCCCTTGAAATTGGAGGCAATAATTCAGTTGTCTCCCCTGCGTAATATTCTCCATCTTCAGTGTTTGCAAGGCATGGCAAACTTCCTACGAATATTTGTAGTCAATTTCGCCAATTTGACTAGAGGCTTTATGCGTCTCTTGAAGAAGGATGCTCCCTTTGAATGGGATGAGCGAGCCCGGGAGTCCTTTGATGCACTTAAGAGAGCCCTAGCATCGGCCCCGGTGATTAGTCCTCCGGATTATAGCCGTGATTTCATATTATATGTGGCCACGTCTTTAGAGACGATTGGGATGGTTTTGGTTCAGGAGGATGAGGAGCTCCAGGAGCATGTCGTTTATTATCTGAGCCGAAACCTTATTGACGCAGAGATTCGATATTCTCATGTCGAGAAGCTTGCCTTAGCTACTGTACATGTGGTGCAGCGTTTGAGACATTATATTCTCCTTCGCCAGACCTTGGTTGTGGCGCATGTCAATCCATTTCAGTTCATCCTCACAAGTAGGATGATAGGGGGAAAATACAATAAATGGATTGTCATCCTGCAAGAGTTTGATCTCGAGTTTGTTTCAGCAAAATCGAAGAAATCGTTAATCTTTGCAGAGCTTATATCGGATTTTTTGAGCGAGGCTGAGGAGTTGGTATGTGAAGATACGTTCATTGACGAACACATTTTCTTAATCTCAACGGCTGACCCATGGTACAGGGATATCATTGTATATCTACAAACACAGAGGACCCCTACTCACTTCTCGCGAGATGAGTGACGTCGGTTACGTCACGTTTCCAAGAACTACCTCATAGTGGATAACACTTTGTACCGCCGTGGAGTAGATTCCCTTTTACGACGTTGTTTAACTCATGAGGAGGCTGAAGTAGTCTTGAATGATTGCCACGGAGGGGCATGTGGTGGTCATTTTTCTGGGCTTGCTACAACTCAGAAGATTCTTAGAGCTGGTTATTTCTGGCCGTCGATCTTCAAGGACTGTATTGAAGCGGTCAAGAGGTGCCACCCTTGCCAGGTGTTTGCACGGAATATGCGCTCTAAGCCTGCCCCGTTGCACCCTATTATCACCACCGGTCCCTTCACCAAGTGGGGGCTAGATTTTATGGACTGTAACCTAGCTTCGGCTGGGGGGCACCATCATATCATAGTAGCTGTCGATTATTTCACGAAATGGGCAGAGGCAATGCCTACTATAAAATCCAACGGTGAGACAGCTGCGCATTTTGTATTCAACCAAATTATCACTCGGTTCGGGATTCCGAGAGAGCTTGTCACTGACCATGGCTCGCACTTTCAGAACCGTATGATGGAAGAGTTAGCATCCAAGCTAGGTTATAAGCAAGAGCACTCCTCTTCTTACTATCCGCAAGCGAATGGACAGGTTGAAGTAGTGAATAAGTCACTTAAGTCCATTCTCCAATGAACCATCGCACAAAGCAAGACCAATTGGCATATCATGTTGTATCCTGCTTTGTGGGCATATCAAACCGCGGTTAAGACTGCCACTGGTTTTTCTCCATATCAGCTTGTTCATGGAGTGGAGTCGATCTTGTCGGTTGAATGCGAAATTCCTTCATTGAAGTTAGCCGTAGAACTCTTACCAGACACTTCACCTTTGGAGGAGCATTTGGTTCACCTTGAGCAACTCGATGAGAAGCGTAGAGATGCCTTGGTGACTCTGGAGGTTAATAAGCGTTGCGTGAAGGCCTAGTATGATAAGTCTGTCCGTCCAAGAGTGTTTAGTGAGGGCGATTTGGTCCTTTTATGGGATCAAGCAAAAGAACCCTTGGGGGAAGGGAAGTTCAATCCTATGTGGTGTGGTCCTTACGTGGTTAAACGTGTCTTAGAGAAGGGTGCCTACGAGTTAGTGGATTACGAGGGGACAGCCTTGGCGGAGCCTAGAAATGGGCTCTACCTTAAAAAATACTATGCATGATCTTTAGCCAAGGTTGTTTGTTGTATATTATTGTACAACTTTTTTGCATAGTTAGGTTGTGTTTATCGTGATCGTGTTTGTGATTAGTTTTCGTTTTTATGGCAGATGTCAACGGAATCTTCCACTTTCATAGGATTTGCGGATGGGGCAAGCCGTCACACTCAACACTCAGCCTCAGCTGCTTGGGTGATTTTTACTCCTATGGGTCAGGAATTGTCTTCAGGAGGTGTATTTCTACGGCCATATTCCAACAATGTTGATGAATATAGCGTCGTTATTGAGCTTCTACGGGATGCTATCTCACATGGTGTCCGCTCTCTTGAGGTACGCCTTGATTCATAGTTAGTAGTGTCATAGTTGAATGGTTTGTACCATGTTAGAGATCCTACGTTATTAAGGAGATTCTTGCGAGTAAGATTGTTAGAACGACAATTTGAGAGTATCACATATATACACATTCCTAGAAATTATAATCAAATTGCTGATTCATATGCTAACTACGTGTTAGATTGGAATTTGTCTCATTCATTATAAATTAATCATAAACACACTTTTACACATGTAAATAAATAAGCCGGTCACAATAAAACTTTTTATATATACATCAAAATGTGGATATACATAGTGTCATAATACAAAAGTGGAGCTTTCATAGCTTCCATCATACACACGGTAGTACTAGAGAGATATGCTCCTAGATGTCTAGTCCTGTGGAGGAGGGGGGTTGTGATCAAGATATGTCACTACGGCTCTAGCTAGCCGCCGGAACAAGCGCACCCATGCACGTGGCACACCCACCACCTGTCGCTGCATAGCCTCTGGCAAGTCTTCGACTTGCGCCATAGGAACCCTGTGAGTCAGTCGCACAAAGTTGGTATGAATGTTCTGGAGCGTTCGCTCTGCATCCACACCAGTGATGTCGTCTCCTCTTCCCCTCCGTCTGTGATGTGGGAAGCCCTCTGGTCGCCATGGACCCACATCTGCACATGAAAGGTAGATGTCACTATGCGTTGTCACCCAAAAACATGTCTTTTTTGGTTTCACATAATCAAGAAAACACAAAAAAATTAAATAATTCAAAAAATTTTAAAAAGAGAGTGAGGGTTGAGATTCGTCACCTATGTCTCCGTATGCTGACCCTGGTGGTAATGGCATATCCGGATCACCCCGGAAATATATCCCCCCATAGGGGTAGTCATTTATAGCGACGATCTGTCGTCGCCACCATGGGAAAAAGTCAGCTGGATAGGGGTTGGCCACCCTACCTCCCCCCAGTTTGCGCATCGCGTCTGCCCAACGTCGTTGGGCCGGATCTCTAGCCCCGTGGAGAGGAACATCCACTCTAGGACTCAGTCCTGGAACCCGCTCAAAGAAGAACGTGCTCAGTATACTGCTGAACCCGAAGTTCCGGATCCTGCCTGCCTTACACTCACTGAGCTGATGTTTCATATTGCCCAGTAGTGTAGTGCTCCAGTTGTACACGGTCGGTATCATACACTCCACCGCATAGTACATTTGTGCTCGTGAGGCCTGATGGAGTGATGCTAGCCCTGCTATCCTGCCCAGTGTCAGTAGAATGGCCTTTAGGCCCAACACCTGTATAGCATTGTTGGGGACTTGGCTCCCCACCTTCTCGGTCTCTGGATAGCAGTACACTGCTACGTACTCATCGATCGTGAGCCCATGACCTGGCCCACCTCTGGAACGAAGGTTCATTACCTCCCCCCGTCTGGATAAACCTGTAATGAAGTAGATATCCTCAACCTCAATGTTTAGGGTCATGCCGTCTATCTGGAAAGACTCTGAGTCTGGATCCCAGTAATCTACTAGCATCTGTAGCAGCCCTGGTTTGGCCCTCAAGCCTCCTAGGCACCAGAACTTATAGAGTCCGCATGTGCGTAATACTTGTTGAGCCCTTACGTCAGCCCTTACAGCCTCTTCTACCTCACCATGCTCGCATTCCCGCCATTCAAGCACCATCCTGCATGAGAATTAAGCCAATTGTCCATTAGATTGCCTTTAAATAGCTTGCGCGGCGTCATACGCGGCTGTTTTGCAAACAGCCGCGTATGTACGCAGCTTCGTGTCCCTTTTCTGCGTATAGACAGCCATATACGCGGAAAAATCCTCGATAACCGCGTGGGCCGCAGCGCTCATGTAGACCTACCTTTATGAGCTCATTGAACCATGAAAAACTTAAAAAATGATATTGAAATGCAAGCTGGGAACATGAGTAAGTACCTGGAAGAATCGGTTCTGAATTCCGCCGGCTGAATCTCCTGGAATTCGCAGTTGAATATCAAACTCCAATGGGCAAAAGTTTCAAATGAATTCTATTTCTTACTATTTATAGAAAATTTTTGAAATATTTGAAATTTTTTACCCCCTTTTATATAGTTTTGACCGTTTTTAACCATTTTGGACCATTTCTGACATAATTGGTGATGTAGATGACCGTTTTTAGTGCCGTTTGAGCCGTTGGATTGACCCGTTCGTATCCTTCATAGGTATAACGTCTATACTGGCATATAGGTTAGGTTCACCACCATTTGCATTTTGCATGACCTTATGACCATGTCACTCTCGCCTTAGGTACGAACCCACTCTATTATGTCACGGAACCTTCTTGCTGCTATAGGAGTGGCATGATATGAGTGGTAGAGCCTCACCTTACATGGGTACCCTAGTTAGCGCCTTATTTGCATTTGGTGCCCATGTCGATGTTTCTCCTTTTTAGGGTGTGGGAGTCCGTTGTATAGTATTTCCATGACATTTAGCAAGAGCCTCATACTCCTCTTGATCTTATGTTGGCCATGTTCCCCCCGGACTCCCCTTGTATCAAGTTGTGGATGCATTTTCATGAGCTTTTCCTATCTTATTGAGCTTTATGCCAGCTCCCCTGACATTGCGTTTCAGCCTTATAGCCCGAGCTTGTCTCATGTCTAGCCATGCAGAGCCATTTCGTATATCCTTTGCAACTTGACTTACCCTTTTACCGGGAGGGGATCTTCCCCCGAGTGTCGATATCCTACACATGTTTCCTTGCATTGAGCATAGGTATGTTCCACTGCTTGGAACTAGTTTGTTTGCCGTGATGACACTCGTCTCCTCCTAGTTTGTAACTATAAAGCTAGTTTATTCTTTTTTCAAGCTTTTCAAATAATTGAAAAAGACCAAAAAAAAAATCAAAAAACCAAAAAGCCGGACGGGAAAAGGTATTATCTTTGGCAGCTGTCGAGTCGTGTCGCCTTCGAATACAGCACTGTATATCACATCCATTGGTTGGGTTATAGTTTGAATTTAGGAGCTGTACTCGTTTATCTGAGTTTATCTCCACCAACTGGTTATGCTTCCAGTCCCTATGGATCCTCTATTGATGCCTCCTGCGTCATAGAGATGTCCCAGTTTTTATATCGAGTCTATGCTGCCTCCATTCAGTCACCATACGCCGTTATGCTCTTGTTCGAAGGAAGTTGAAACCTGAGTCGGCCATTCCTCAGTTATCTTGACTTTGCATGTCGGCCATTCCTGGTACAGTTACTGGTTCGTGCACCTTATGATCGAGTTCTTCCATATTATACAACCTTGCTGAGTACCTCATGTTGGATGATGGGGGATGCCTTAATTCCCTCCTTCCAGCGGATTTCATCCCATCGACTTCAGACCATTTATTCTGGGATTGGAGTCTAGAGTCATTTTTGAGTGCCTTGAGACTTGCAGTCATCAGTGGCAAGTTCTCTCTCCATCGACAGTTTTGGGAATACATCAATGTCCCCTGATCGATGGATCCTCTCAAGTGTTCGACCTCAACACATTTATTCACACTTGTTAGTTTGCACTCTAGTACCTTGATTCCCATTTTCATTATCGGTGGGTGATCTCGCATCTGTTAACGGTATACATCAATGACCGGTAATCAGACGATGGACTACTATGTTCGACCTCGAAACCTCTATTCGCATAGTAGGACATGTACTCGTAGCGGTGTGTGTAGAAGACCTTCCCGATTGGTGGCATCTCTTATATGCTACCTCCTTGATCGTGCCAGTGTTCATGAGATTTCAGCTCTCATGACTTGTTCCAGTGTATGTCAAACATTTCCAGCCAATATGGAGATCTTGATCTATTATATATCTTCAGCCTTGTGGAGATCATGGTCCTTTGTATATCTTCATCATGGAGATTCTGATCTATGTATATTGTACGTGGCGATGACCACATATGTTCTATCATGTATCATGCCTATTCATGGCCATTGTACTCTTATGTATCCGGGACTACTAGATGTATTTGCAGATTATATGCAGAGTTGTATTATGGTATTATGCTGATTGGGTGGCTAGTCTTCCATTTGGGTACCTTCATCACTTCCTTCCTGGGATGGACTTACAATGTATTTCGGCCATCGTATATCCCCTCTGATCTCATACATTAGGGGGCATCTGTTATAGCGGATTTCACCACACTAGGTGAATCACACATTGTATGGCCTTCCCTTGTCCCGCTGCAGACTCATTAGCCCCTTTGGACCACTTTATATCTTTTGATGTTACCTTGATCATCCCCAAAAAACATTATAATATTGATATACGCGGATTTTTCCCCGATAACCGCGTACATATGCGGGTATTCCCTCGATAGTCGCGTACATCGGGATGTGTGCATAGTCCAAAACATTTTGTAGTTTTCCTTGACTTGGATCCGACTCATATGACTCCTGGCCTTCCATATGCCTTGAGATTGCACGGATTCGACCTTTCAATATCCCTTTGAAAAGCTATATAAGGAACCCCTTGGTACATTGAAAGCATAAGAGAAAATTGAGAGCATCGAAATTATAGTCCATTGTTGCCAGAACTTTATGCTTGAGTCTGCATCCCTTTGTCCCTTGGAGCACTGTTGTGTTCTTCCCAAGCTTTCCCTTTGTTAGTAAGCTTGCTATCGAAGTGATGGAGGATTGAGGTGGTGGAGGCCCAAGTGGGGGATTCAGTTTCTCCGATTCGCAGACGTGCCGTCAGAGGTTGTCACTTGTAATCTATGATTCTTATTAATAGAAATATCTTTTCCTGTCCAGTAATGTGTATTTGAATGAATATTGTTTCCATTGGAATATGTCAAATGCTTTTACATTATTGATTATATATGCTAGAATAGATCTAACACCATGAAATATAGTATGCTTGTATTGTTTACTTGTTGTTGAGGACGTGCTATAACAATTCAAGCTGAATATTGGAAAGCTCAACGGGGATCTACTACAACCGTCCAGAATAAGGGACGAGGTGCGATCCTTTAGTGTTAGATTGTTTATTTCTATTGCATATTGGGAAAGATTGATTTCTGGAGTCTAGTTGTCTATTGTGGTACCCCAAGCCATAGGAATTTCTCTCCATAACACCATCACCGCTCCAGCCATCGTCGAAGTGTGCGTTCAGCAACGACCGACCATCCGACTACATAGTCCTCACCAGGAACAAGTCTGAAAGGTTTGACAAGACTTCATTTTTGTACTCCCCTTTTCCTTCTTCGGGACAAAGAAATGTTTTGTTTGTGGGGGAGATGTAGAAGGAGCAGGTCAACGTAAGTCGACTTGAAAGAAGACCGACTTAGTCGATCAACCGACTAAGTTGATGGACCGACCTAGTCGGTCAGCCGAGTAAACACAGTAATTAAGTCTGCTAACTAATAGTTGTGTCAGTTCATCGAACCGACAGGTAGTTATCTTGTAACTGTTTGTAATATGTATATATTAGGCTGTTGAGCCTCACAAGAACCCAGTTCAGTTCTTGGCTTTGTACGAACTATTGAGAATAATATCTGTTTATCCTATTTGTTCTTGTCTCTTGTCTCTGTGTATATTTCTGTGTATTTTTGTATGTATTATTGGTAACCTTATGTGATCTGTGAGATTACAAAAAACCACACTAAAAAGAAGATCAATAATTTTCAATTAGATAATGGCAGAGAATTCACTTCAAATGAATTCAAAGAGCTATGTAAAGAATCAGGGATTAAGAGGGAATTTTCCACTCCTTATAATCCAAAACAGAATGGGATTGTGGAACGGAAGAACATAACTTTCATGGAAGCTGTAAGAGCCATGCTTCATGATCAATATATTCCTATGCATCTTTGGGCTGAAGCTGCCAAAAAAATGGTGTATGTACAAAACCGTACTCCATATAGAGTACTCAAGAACAAGACTCCTGAAGAAGTCTTCTCCAACAAGAAACTAGAAGTCAGGCATCTTAGAATATCTGGCTATCCTGTGTACATACACATTCCAAAAGAGAAGAGAACAAAATTAGATCCTTCAGGAAAGAAGGGTATATTTGTGGGATACTCTGAAAGCTCGAAGGCTTACATAATCTATTTCCTAGGATACAAGAATATTGAAATCAACAGGGATGTGAAATTTGATGAAGACATAGCTTACAACAAATCCAGAAAAAGACCTGCTGAAGAACCTGAAGAAGCAGAAGCAGAAGCACCCAGAATTCATGATACAACCATGAACGAAGAAGCTCAAGAAGAAAATTCAGAATTTGAAGAATCCCAAAGACCTATAGATCCACCTCTAGAGAAGAATCTTCATAAGAGGAAACCTTCTTGGGTACATGAACTTATCCAAGGTGCGGAAAGATATGGGGCTCCAGAAGAGAATCACAAACAAAGAAAGAGGACCAGATCATGCTTCAGGTATGTAGATTTACTATGTGATTTCATTGATAAAGAACCTTCCAGTTATGAAGAAGCAGCATAACGGAAAGAATGGAAGGATGCTATGATCGAATAATATCAATCGATCATGAAGAATGATGTTTGGGATGTTGTCCCAAGACCAGAAGGGAAGTTAGTTATAACTTCCAAATGGATCTACAAGATCAAGCATGCTGCAGATGGTAGCATTGAGAAACATAAAGCAAGATTTGTATCTTGGGGTTTCTCTCAAAAAGAAGGAATAGACTATGAAGAAACCTTTGCACCTGTAGCCAGATACACATCCATTAAATCAGTACTTTCTCTGGCTGCAGTGATGAAATGGAAGATACACCAAATGGATGTCAAGACTGCCTTCTTGAATGGTGTGGTGGAAGAGGAAGTGTATGTAGAACAACCACTCAGTTTTGAGACACATGACATAGAGTCTCATGTGTGCAGATTGAAGAAAGACCTGTACGGGTAGAAACAAGCACCCATGACCTGGTACGACAGAATTGACAGCTTTCTATCTAGTTTGGGCTTTACCAAGAGTAAAGCAGATTCCAACCTTTCCTACAAGGTTGAAGATGGCAACCCAGTGATGCTTCTACTATATGTAGATGATCTATTTGTGATAGGTATGGAGGTGTGGCAGAGTACAGATGGAATATTGCTTGGATAAGGGAAGTATGCAGTAGAGATCCTAAATAGGTTTGGGATGATGGACTGTAAGGATATGGCCACACCTATGGCATCGAGCCTAAAGCTATTGAATGATTCTTCATCAGAGTTGGTTGATGCTATGATGTATCATCAGATAATTGGGTCATTGATGTACCCGATGAACATGAGACTAGATATTTGCTTTGCTGTGAACATCTTGAGCCAATTCCTAACATATCCGAGACATGTTCACTTAATTTCTGCAAAGCATATTCTGATGTACCTGAAGGGTACAGTTAATTATGGGGTCAAGTAGGATGCGAATCAGAAGATTAACCTGGAGGGTTATGTTGATTCAGATTGGGCACGAAGTGCCATCGACAGGAAGAGCACTTCAGGGTGTTGCTTCAGTATGGGATCAGGTGTGATCTCTTGGTTTAGCAGGAAGCAATCCCGTGTGGCACTGAGTACAACTGAAGCAGAGTATGTCATAGCTTGTTTAGCTAGTTGTGAGGAAGTATGGATATGGAAGCTACTATCTAATTTATTTGATCTCTAGTTGGATGCTACTTGTATACATTGTGACAACTAGAGTTGTGTGAAGTTGTCAGAGAATCCATTGTTCCATGACAAGTCGAAGCATATTGAGATCAAGTATCACTATATCATGGATATGGTGCAGAGGGGAGCAGTGAAGCTCCAATATGTTTCGACAGTGGAATAAATAGCTGATGTATTGACGAAGCCATTGGCTAGGATGAAGTTCAAGTACTTCAGGGAGAAGCTTGGTGTTCTCCAAATCGAGGTTTCCTCCAAGAGAAAATGATGAGACCCATAGCCATTCTGACATGGTAAGAGGATTGGTTCCTTCCATGGTCAAATGTAAGGTCTGAGCCATTATTTCATGGTGAGAGGATTGGATCCTTCCATGTCAGATATGAGTGCTGGCCATTCTGTCGAGTAGGACAGATGTAAGAGAAATTTCCATTATAGGAATGGAGGCACCTAGTCAGTTACCAGGAAAACTCAGTCTAGGACTGAGAAGCCATTCTGATGTGACAGAGGGATGTGTTCCCACTTGATCAGATGTAAGGGATGAACCATTCTGTCCTGGCTAAAGGATTATGTTCCTTCCATGTCAAATGTGAGTGTTAGCCATTCTGATGAGTAGGTCGGATGTAAAGGCAATTGCCATTCTCTACGATAATGGAGGCACCTAGTTACTTACCATGTAGCTTAGTCAAGGAGGACTAGGGGCCATTCTGATATGATTGCTGGGATGTGTTCCCTCATGATCAGATATGAGTGCAATCCCTTCATCATTGTGGTAGGATGTCTTCCATCCTAGATGAATGTAAGTGTAGATCCTTTCTTCGATCATGTGTTGATCAGATGTAAGTGTTGTGCCTTTCTTCGATCATGTGTTGATCGTATGTAAGTGCAGTGCCTTTCTTCAATCATGTGTTGATAAAATGTAAGTGCAGTATCTATATTTGATCATGTGTTGATCATATATAAATGTTGAGCCTTTCTTCGATCATGTGTTGATCAGATATAAGTGCTGAGCCTTTCTTTGATCATGTGTTGATTAGATATAAGTGTTGTTCCTTTCTTCGATCATCTATTGATTAGATGTAAGTGCTGGGCCCTTCTGATATGATTATAGGATTGGTTCCTACATGATCAGATGTGAGTGATGGGCATGCCTTTCTGACAAGTAGGTCAGATATAAGTGTTGGGAATGCCTTTCTTCGATCATATGTTCATTAGATGTAAGTGCAGTATCTATATTCAATCATGTGTTGATTAGATAGAAATGATGAGCCTTTCTTCGATCATGTGTTGATCAGATATAAGTGCTGAAGAAGACCTACATGGAGGCTAGGCCTAAAACTAGCATGAAAAAGGGTTGGCTTTGTAGAACTTCCTGTGATGAGAAGAGTCATGAGATAGCACCCGTGATGTTCTAGATCTAGTGATGATATCCAGTGATGATCCATATCGAGTGATGATCTAGATCCAGTGATGATGATCTAGTAGTGATGATCTAGATCAAGTGATGATCCAGTGTTGGGCTAAGGGCAGACCCAGGTTCTTATGCTTTTCTCTTCACACCAACAAACAGACCCATAGTGTTGGCCCTTTCGGCAACAACCTGCGAACAGGTTGCAGTATCACCTGAAATAGCTATGGGGTGCCACAGAATCAGGTTTCTGTAGGCAAAAGAGGGATATTACTATACCTTTATCCTTAATAAAGAATAATTATACAATACAGAGCTTCAACATTCACTTAAATAGCTTCATAGTTTAGATAAAAAGATAGTTACTTGCTTAAACCTTAATCGGGAATTCACAGCAAAGTTAGTACTTAGCAATATGTCTTACTTATCATTCATCTACTTATCAAATGCATAAAAACATAACAGGAACAAAATAAAAAGAACCACCACAACACAAGATATACGTGGTTCACCCCTAGTGTAGGGGCTACGTCCCTAGAACTGCGTTTATATTAAACTCTTTACAAACAACACAGTTCTGATCTATGCACTCAGCTACAGATCTTCTCAACAGCCCAAAACTATGCACTTAGCTGCAGAACCTTTCTTCCAAAACCCTCTGTGCACTCAGCTGTAGAGGTCGTCCACGCACTTAGCTAGGACTTAAAATTAACCCAAAAATAAATATTGGCTTCTTTGCATCACATCATCGTCATAACATAAAAAGTCTACCAATTTCCCTTTACTCCTTTACATAAGTGCCTATTTATACAAGCGCACTATTACAATACCATGGGTTTAAACCGTGGGATTAAAAACCATGGGTTATTTACAAAAAGAGGGGCTTCGACCCAACCCCGAAACCCCTAAGACTATTTTGGACCGCAACTCCACTTACAAGCTTCGCACCGAAACCGTGGAGTTGCCAAAATTAAGGACCTTCAAGGTCCGAGCCCCAACAGGCCCCTAAGACTCACCAGTGTCCCGTCCCGGGATACTCTGCTGCTTTTTCTGGTGGAAGAATCTTGTTGGAAAAGATAGTGAACTACTTGTTGAGGCTGCACATGATATCTTTGGCTACTTTCTCCTTCTCCACTATCTCCTGCGATGTTGCTGAAGATGCTTCGCTGGCCTTTTCCTGTGCAAACAGATCATACTCCTTTAAGAATTTGAGCTGGTTGTCCACATTAGTGTGAAAATCCAAGGCCTCGTTAATGAGAGGTTGCACAGAGCTCACTAATAGTGTCTCTTTTCTTTTTCAAGACTCAATTTCTTACTGGAGCTCATTGTTATGCTTCACCTTAAGCATCTTCTGCATAGGAGGCAATGTCTTAATTTCTGCCTTTACTGCATCTAGCTCTGTCTGTTGCTGCTTGATAGTTTCTTGCAACTTTTTGACTTCCGGGTTGTCCTGCATGTTTTCCCAGGTCTCGACACTTTCGTCTAGCAACTTTGATGCACTACTGAGAAGATATGAGATCTTCGTTACTGAGGCCTGAATATCTCTGCGATGTTGTTCCCTTATCTCTGGTGGACTCTCAGGAATGATGCGAAGTTGAATCTCTGCAATCTGAGCCTCATGTTCTGGATTCATCTTCTCTATCTGGCTTCGAGAGTGTTGTGCATAGTCTTTTAGCCTAACTATTCTTTGCTCCGGTTCTTCTTCATCCTGCATGTCGAAGTCGAGGAGACTTCAACATGTCTCATCCAACACTCACGCTAGTGTAGCCCGCTTGTTTTCTGCTTCCCTCTTCTTCTGTTCAACTTCTTCCAACTGTGCCGTGAGGCTGTCACTCTACTTTGTGAAATTCTCTAACTGTATGTGTGAGTAGCTGTCTCATTCTCGGATCTCCTTCATGAGTGCCAATTGACAAAGATGCAGCTTTGGCATAGACAACTTGGTGTAATCTATTTCAACTGTCATTCTCATCTGCGATTGAGATGCTGCGTTAGTTATTATAAGGGCTAAACTTGGCACTTGTCCTCTATTGTTTCTGGCTGGCCATTGTCTAGTATCTGGCTGAGCACCTGCTGGGGCATTGCTTGCTGCAGCGCCAGTTGCTGATCTTTTCACTAATGCCTTGAGTTCTTCAATTCGCTGTGCTATGCTCGAGAGTTCATCAATATGTGTAGCTGCAAACTCTGGCCATTTGCAGGATAATACCTCTATCAATTTCATCAGAGCCTGATCAAGCTCTTCAATCGTCACAGTGGGCTCTTCAACAATATTCTTGCCCTTCGACGCCTTAGCTTTCTTTCTAGGCTGAGGCTTAGTCACTTCCTCTACTTTGGGAGACTTGTGCTTATCTGGGCGATTGGGGTCTAAGATGGTTTTGACCGATTATTCTTCTTCTTCGTCATCAGCTCCATCATCTCCACCATGGTCACCTTCACTCTGCTGTGTCTCATCTTGTTCTTTGCTTTCTTCTAGTGGGTCATTCTGCTGCATCTAGCTAGGACCCGCGCCCACATCTGTTACTGGAGGAACTGGTATGTTGGGCCTTGTTCCTGTGTCCTTCATCCATTCAGCCAGCCACTGCTAAACTTCTGCAATGATGTTTTCCTGGTTTACCATGTATGGTAGCTTCCACCATGTATGCTTGGTATCTACACGGGCCTGGATGAAGACATTATGCATGTCAGCTTTGAACTCGGCCAATCCAGTGTACTGAGAAAATAGCTCATTACTGAGCCACGGTGTTTTCAGGATCTCATATTAAATATTTATTACATAGAAGGTGAACACGTAGTTCGTCATCTGCTGTAAGGTTTTATCCTGTGAAACCCAAAGAGATGCGTACCTTTCTACGCCAGGCATCTCTAGAGGCACATCAACAAACTGTGCCTCGGTAGGTTCTCTCCATCCTACCAGTGCAATAAGCACTAACCATGAGTAATGAAAGGGTCTACCTTTCTCTTGTGCATCGTGGACATCTTCAAGGAATTCTCTAGCAATGTACTCTGCCCATTTGTAACTGTAGCCTTCAGCACAGTTCGCAGCAATACTGACAATCGGGGCAGGTACTTCATTAGGTCTGCACTTTCGCATCAATTTGCATGCTAGGAGCTCTACGACGAAGCGAATTTTTTGGTGTTTAATTGTCGAGGTTTGATACCCTCGCTTTCCTTTTGTCAACCTAAAGCAGCCCTTCATGTGCTGCGCTAGCTTCGTATCTTCATGTTTTCCAACAAATTCAATCCCAGGATCAGGCCCTTCCTTCGGCAAGCCTATAATCCTATGAATCAACTCTCCATCAATAGTGATTTGTTGGTTTCCTATCCATGGGTGCCCATCATGCACCAACACCAATAGCTATTTGACAACCACGGTAACCTGCGTGCTGCGACCAAAGTGGGGGACATTCAACATCTTCAACAAGCTAACTTGGTCCAAGCCAACAACCCACTGTTTGACTTCAAGCAGCGTTGTTTCAACCTCTGGATAATGGATGGAGTGCAAGTATTTCCCAGGTGCGAACTGCGGAAACTTCCCATGATCATTCGTATCATGGTCTGCATACTTGAGGCGGTCTATTCTTCCTGTCATTGCTCTGACCAACTTCACACCCTGTGGCAGCGAAGGGGTGCATAACGTGAACTTGGCTGTCCGCCAAGGTGGCTGAACTCCTGCTCGAACAGGTGGAAGATATGGTGGACGCTACAATGCAACATTATCGTCGTCACCGAAGTCTTCAAAACCTTCAGGTGGGAGCTCTGCCGAACCAAGAGGATTCATCTTAGGATCCTCTGGTGTCTTCCCTGATGGCTTGTGCATGTCTTCGCTCCTCTTAGAGTGAACTTCTGGATTAAACTTCTTCCTGGTAGATCATGTCTGCATTGGTTGATTTGGCACTGGGGGAGTCTCTTCGCGAGGTGTGGATGCATGTGGGTTGCTCATAAAGTTCTGCAGACCCCTTTGTATGAATTCTCTAAAAAATTCCTGGACTTCGCGATTAGCTGACATGGACTCAACTCAATAAAATGCGTAATGTGAAATTTGCAGGTCTGGGTGACTTCTTATAGAATCCAATGACCAACTCTATCATAACTATGCATTGAAGACACCAAATCTGACCGAGCAGCGATAGAGCTTGTTGAAACGAGGCTAGATTCCTTAAAATCTCATCATTACAGGAAGTTAATGCAGTTAATGTATCGGCGCCACCAAATCTAATTTTTTCCAATGGTCGCATTTTGAGATTCGATACACCTTTCTTCTTTGGCACAACCACTAACTCCAGCTTCGCCACAATAAGAACCTTTGACACAATATAGATCTTTGACACATCCCGAGACAAGCTTCGACACTTTGTAATTTTTCCAACAATCTGCCCAAGATCTCTGAGAACAGCTTCATTATAGTATAGTACCCAATTTCAACTGTTCTTGGTACTTAGACTCTTCTTCTTGCTATTGCTTCTGATCAAGGGGGTACAGGCCCATCCCTGTACTTCTTCAATCTACTTCCATTCACCATGAAGGGCAAACTTTCTCCATTTAATTTAGCTAACTGAATTGCGCCACCATCGGTAACTTTGTGAACTATGTATGGTCCTTTCCAATGTGTCTTGAACTGACCCGAGAACTTCATGAATTTACTGTCGTACAAGAGCACAAGATCACCATTCTGAAAATGTTTCTTCTTAATCTATCTATCATGCCATGCTTTTTCTCTAGCTTTCTGTACTTGCTGCTGGAAACCTGAAATGAATCTGTCTTCTTCTAGTTCCAGTATCTTCGCCAACCTTTCATTCAACATGGATGGATCATCCATCTCTATGAAGGCAGATATTCTGAGGCTAGGAACAATGTACTCCATGGGAATAACTGCTTCCTGTCCATACACCAGCCTAAAAGGTGTGTGGCCTGTCAACTTCTTGCAAGTGGTTCTATAAGCCCATAATACTGCTGGAATTCTAAGATCCCAATCATTTTTGTTAACATTGCAAACCTTCGTCAGAGCATGTTCAAGAATCTTGTTAAAGGCTTCGACAGTTCCATTTTCTTGAGGATGGTAGGCAGTACTCTTTTGATGATATACTTGAAACTCCTCGGTCAATGCTTCAATAGTCTTATTCAGAAAATGTGATCCTTGATCACTCATAAGAATTCTAGGACACCCAAACCTCGACAAGATATTATCAAATATGAACTTCATAGCTGTAGTAGCACTACAGTCCTTGACTGGTTGAGCTTCAGCCCAATGAGTAAGGTAATCATTTGCTGTAATAATGTATCTTGCTCCATATTTCTTTGTAGGGGGATTGATTGGTCCAACAAAATCAATAGCCCACTTTTCAAATGCTTGTAAAGTTACTTGTGGAACCACAGGTATCTCATCCCTCCTGGATGGTTTTCCTGTGCTCTGACAAATATCACAGCTGTGGAAATACTCTCTTGCATCCTTATGAATCATAGGCCACCACAATCCATCTTTCAGAATCTTCTGTGCCATAGATTTTCCTGCATAATGACCTCCTGCTGCTCTAGAGTGTGCCTCAGCCAAAATGAATGGCTTTTCATGCTCCAGGACACACCTATGCAGTATTTCATCTGGTCCCATCTTATATAGCTGTCTTGCTATCAAGGTAAAGTTAGCCGCTCTAACCACCAGCTGCTTCTTCTGCTATGTTGTCATCTCAGAAGGTGCAAAACCTATAGACAAGTACTGAACAATATCCTAAAAATAGTCATCAACCATCTGGATGGCAAACAACTGGGCATCATGAAGACCTTCATCCAAACTAGTGGGCTCTTCTCCTGACTAGAGCCTTGACAAGTGGTCAGGCCCCAAGTTAAGTCTTCCTGGCTTAACTATGATCTCAAAGTCATACTCCTGAGACAAAATGAGCCATCTACATATCCTTCCACCCAACATAGGCTTGTTAACAAAATACTTCAAAGCAGAATGGTCAGTGAACATTTTAAAATGATATCCTAACAAATAATGTCGAAATTTCTGCAAGGCATAAACCATAGCTAGACCTTATCGTTCTATCGTAGTATAATTCTTTTCTGCTGTGGACAATTTTCTACTTGCGAAAACAAAAGGGTGATCAATATTACCTTCACCTGACTGAGCCAATACTATACCTAAAGCAATGGAAGATGCATCGACATGAACATGAAACTCCTTACTCCAGTTAGGGAATACTAAGATAGGGGCAGTTACCATATTTTCTTTCAAAATATCCAAGCTTTCCTGACATTCAGCTGTCCACTCAAACTTAGTATCTTTCTTCAATTTCTTTTCCATAGGGGCTGTAATCTGAGCATATCCTTTAATGAATTTCCTGTAATATCCAGTATGACCAAGCGTAGTGTGAATTTGCTTAACAGACTTCAGAGGTGGCAAGTTCACAATAATGGCTATCTTCGTAGGATCCACCATCAATCCTTGCTTGCATACAATGTGACCTAGCAGAATTCCGAAAGGTGCACAAAACATACACTTCTTCAGGTTCAATGAAATTTGATGCTGTCTACACTTGTCCAGCATAAGTCTTAAACTGGCTATATGATCTTTCATTAAACCAAATATAGTCCAATCATCAAAGTAAACTTCCAAGAACTTATGAATAAATTCCTTAAATGCAGATATGACTACTCTGGAAAACATAGCAGGTGCATTCTTCAAGTCAAAGGGCATAACAGTATACTAAAAAGATCCCATTTCTGTAGCGAAAGTTGTTTTATGTTGATCCTCAGGTGCAATTCTGATCTGATGGTAACCTAAAAATCCATCAATGAAAGAATACACTTCTTGACGTCCGACATTGTCTAAAAAGTCATCTGTAAAGGGAGTAGGAAAAGGATCATGTAGACAAGCATCATTCAACTTCCTCATATCAACAAATATTCTAATTTCTCCCTTGGTCTTCTTTTCTTGTACCACCATAGGGATGACCCATTCGGACTCTTCGACAGGCTCAATGATTCCTGCTGCAAGCATCTTATCTAGCTCCATCCTGACTTTTTCTTTATACTTAGGGTTCAGCCTATAAGGGCGCTGCTTCACAGGCTTCACATTAGCTTTCAAAGGGATTTTTATTACTCCTATATCACCAAGGATACCTTTCATTTCTGAGAACTTCATCGCAAATAAGTCCTGATACTCATGGAGAAGTTCAGTCACTTTGCTTACCATTTCTTCATCCTAATAATCTCTAATGGTAGCGTACTTAGGCATTTCCTTTGATCTAATGTTTACTTTCCTTGTCTTTAAGGGCTGAGTTACTTTAGGTGATTTGACTGCTGGTCCATGTACTTCGCAATGTCCTTTTGACTTAGGAATATTAATGTTGCGAGGGTCATCATCTTCGTCAATGGCGAGGTTATAGCATTCTACCTCATTAGCTTCTTGTTCCTTCCAATCAGGTTGGTACTCGGCTATCTCTTTATCATCAAACAACTTAGTATGGATCAACCTAATAGCTGCGTCCAAAGTAGGGCAAACCTCAATAATAGAAAATGTGAGGACAACACTATCAACAAGGCTAACCCAACTTACAGTACCATGGCGAAGCTCCACCTTCGCATACCAATTCTTTGCTAGGGGACCATTCAAGCGTAAGCTTTCCCATTTGTTCCCATGTCTGCTTATTTACGACATTCACTTCTGATCCCAAGTATAAAATGATATCAGTCATGTCATAATCTCCGATCTGAGCATGCAATCTCATTTCTCTTCCAGTCCTTCTAACTCTATTAACAGTTTTTCCTCTATCAGAGCTTCACTGAGGTTCGCAAGACTGAATAAATTTCTATAACTCATTCAAAGCATTCTGATTTCTTAATAGCTTCATACAACTCTGTAAAAATGATGTCAGTGTACTTACTTGATCCGGCGAAGCTTCTTGAAACTGTAACTACTGGTGATGCTGTTGCATAGTTGCTATTGATGTTCTTGGGTTAGCAAAGTCTTTTTTAGCTTCCATAAATGTTCCTTTTTCTCGTCCAACATCGAAGGCTGGAGTTTTCTCTGGGGTCTTACAGACCGAAGCCTCGTTAGGCTGTTTCCCCTTATTATGTATCTTTGTCGTAGTTCCATTCCTTGTAACAACGTTAATGGTTGGGACAGGTCTTTTCTCTATAGCAATCATCTGAAGATTTTGAGTAGGAGTGCCATTTATTTCTTATATCTTGGCTATCAACTGTGGGCATTTATCAATCACATGATCGACTGCTATGCAATATTGACATGTCATAGTTGGGTTCTGACAGTCTCTAGCTACATGTCCTGCCTGATTACAATTATAGCAAATAACCTGGCCTCGACCTCTTCCAGGAATACCACCACGACCATGACCTCTGAAATTACCTCGACCTAGTGTACTACCACTGTAACCATATCCATCATTGCCTTGTGCATCGGTTTGTACCCTATAGGCATCATAGGTTCGCTCTCTCATGAGGTCAAAGCTGCGACATTCGTCTTCGTTGTGTCCAACTGACTTACAGAACTTGCAGTAGGGATTCTTAGGTACTTGAACGTATCTCTGCAGCAGGTAGCAATCTTCAAGTCGACGCTGGCCAGTTGTTCTATAGAGCTCACAATATAGGACATTAGGGTTAAACGGGGTTGGTGCACCAGTATTCAAATAATTTCTTAATGCAGGACACTATTCTTTGTCATGACCTTCCATCTTACATCATGTACACCAAACCTCTTCTCGAATAGATTTCCATTTTTTCATGTCGTGAAGCTCCAAATCCATTTCTGCTAACTGTGCCTATATCTGGGCTATTCCGGAGTTATCTCCAATAGGAGTTGTTTCAAGTTTCATAGCAATTTACAATGCTTCTTGCTGGTTGACAACCTTCTATTGCATAAGTGGAGTCTTGATATGAGGCAATAGTGCTGCAATGAACCATTATTTATGCTTTTCTGGTCCAATATAGAAACTAACTTAATCCAACAGAACCTTGAACCTCTGATCAAAGCCCCAAACTGATTCACCTCGCTTTT
>LPNX011182410.1:156620-188213 GCA_001517045.1 Pseudotsuga menziesii | reverse complement strand
GTGAAAACATGTATACCTTTTGAGCATGATTCGCTACTCCTTTTGCAATGATTCTTCCACTTGAGATTTGTGTGATCTCAACTTCATCTGGTGAGAATGTGAATTTCTTAGGAGACCTAGTGTGGGTCATCTGGTACACTGATAGAAGGTTGGAGGCGAGACTAGGGACATACAGCACATTGTTGAAGTTACCATGATCAATATCTATCCTTCCTTTTCCTTTGCTTTCAGTGAGAGAGTCATCTCCTAGTACAATAGATGGTCCTTTCGACATATCCAGTGAGGAGAATGCCTCCTTAGTCGAAACCATGTGTCTTGAAGCTCCAGAATCTATGATAAAACTGGGTGAGCTTGATGTGCCAGCAACTAGAGCATGAACTCTCTCTCTGTCATCAGAACTTGATCCTCCTTCTCTCTTCTTTGATCCTTCTGGAAGGGATATGCCATTCTTCTCCAGCAATTGAGTTAACATATCTATCTGCTTTTTCATACAAGAGCTTTCAGTGTGATTGCCCTTCGAACAGTATGAGCACTTGTTCATTTCACCTTTGTTTTTCTTCTTCTGGGTATTTTTCTTGGGACCTTGTTGATCCTTTGGAGACTGCTTCTTGTCTCTTCCTTTCTCAGGTGGATTTTTAGCTTTCTTTTTGCTTTTTGAATCCACCCTCGAATATCCAGCAATCAAAGCTTGATCTTTGGATGGTTTGATGGTGCCCATCATCACCAGCTTGTCTTGTTCTTGTGTGAGAGATTCCATGAAATCTGCAAGGCTGGGCATCTTCCAGGTTCGAGCTGTGAGTTTTGTGGCATAGAAGGTCGAAACAAAGACTGAGTAGTCAGGTCCTAGCTTCGAGAGGATGGCCAATATGAGCTGCTCATCTTTCTTTTCAATACCACACTATTTCAGCTGCAAAACTAGTGCTTTGAACTTGGAGAAGTATAGCTGTAGTGACTCAAAATGATTGGGACTCAGGGAAATCAATTCATTTTTGATTTGGTGTCCCCTCATCTCATCTGTCTTTCCAAAGAGTTCAGATTTTTTCTCCCATACTTGATCCAGTGAAGTTAATCCATCGAGATGGAAAAGGAGGTCTCGAGAAATACTGAGACATAGGAGGCCATAGGCCTCATCTCTCCGATTGTGCCATTTGATCTTCTCTGCAGTAGCATTGGGCTCTGCTTCTGTAGCCATAGTCACCCTGTAGAGGCCTTTCTCTCTCAACAAGATCTCCATCTCTGCTTTCCATTCAAAATAGTTGAAGGGAGTGAGGATAGTTTTCTGTGAATCCATAGCTTTAGAAAATCTGTCCCGGCTGTCAGTAGAAGGCTCCCAGTCTTGATGTCGAACCTACAAAACAATTTTTGAAGGAGAGTAACAACCTACAATGGCTCTGATACCATGTATAAATTCAGGCCTGCAGTAGATTAATTTCACCCACAACAATTAACAATTGATCATGCAAAATTATCAACAATAGAGATTGAAAATGGAGCTATAACACAAAATTATATTAACTGAGTGTACAATAGCCAAACCTGTAATAACATAGGCTACTGAATATATATAATACATGAGAAAATCGAATGCATAAGGAAGCATCCAAATCTAGCATAGAGCAGGCTTACCCAAAATAGGCAATTCCCCCATAGGTGTAAAAAGCTGATCCCAAATCTATCAAGGACCCCATGAATTAGCAAGGGCGCATAGGAAAGCTAAAGAGTGGTCAAATGGAAGCTCATACATGCTTTTTCATGGAGGAAAGAGTGGAGGAGGAAGAGGCAACAAAGCTGATTCACCTCACCTAGTCTTGCTTTCCTATGTGCCTTAAAGCACTGAAAAAGCAGGGTATAAAGCAGAAAAAGCAAAAGGGCACCTAGGAGGCCAGGAATAAAGCATATTTGATTCCTAAGGCTTTCCCAAGCGCTACATGAGTCAATAATGGCAAGTTTGACCTCTATGGATAGGCAATTGGAAACTTGCACATGGTGGGACTCATGGACTAGGCAAATAAGACAAAAATAAATGAATTAATGTCTAAGTGGGTAAATACTATGGGTTGATTATTCTAACATGTTGGTGATGGTTGATTGAAATTTGGATATCATAGAACAAGCCAAAATTAGAACTAGCCAACGCCTGCCAATAATAACAACAAATTTGATTTGATTATAATTTTTTTAGAAGAACTAGTAAGTATTGCAAGACTACCGTAAGGAAGGTGAGTAAGTTGCACCAACAAAAAAAAGAATGGGAGAAGATGCATATAGAAAAGGAACAAGCTAACCATCAAGCAAAGGCATGGCAACATTAAAACATCTCATTCCCTTATTCCTTTTCCTTTGACGGGAGCATGAAAGATAAGGTAACAGAGGTGGGTAGAGAGGTTCCCTTCTTCCTTTTACTCGAGGGGGCCGTGAAAGATAAAGTAACAGAGGTGGGTGGTGTTATCACTAAAGTTGAACCCCAACTGCTAGGGTCAAGCTTAGAGAAATCTTAAATTTTGGTTTAATGGTTAACTAATTTGATAGAGTGCTGGAGGTATAATAGTACAGAGATCGGGCTAGGTTTAAATATCAAACAACAGGAAATGTATCATTGTAAAATACAATAATAGGAAAGACTATGAGCATGAATTTATAAAGAATGAATCTGGTTCTACAACAGGATATTTAAAGGTAATTGCACATCATTATAAGAATCTTGTAATGGATTATTAATACAAAACACAAGATAAAATACTAAGTAGATATAATTCATGTATAAAAGCAAAACAGGCTCATGATTATAATCATTTCAAAGAAGCCATCCTACATAAAGAGAAACAAAGTACATTCATGCCCTACCAATACCATCTCAGCCCTTGGCTAGAACTCCTCTCTTCCTCGCTTTTTTTTCGAGCATCTCAGTTTGATCTTATATAACATTTGGATCATTTACATTCAGATTTATAATACCATGCCTTGCACCTCGAGATAGGAAATGCACTGATTAGGAAATCATTACATGGCATTTAAATAAGGAATTTAGTACAACTGAATGCACTATTGTACAAGAGATATTCAATACGTTTCTACCAGATCATACTCAGAAACCTCCTTCTTGAATCGATTTCAACATCTATGATTATGATTTCTTATGGTCACCTTAATCTATTGACACAAAGTGTTATGAGATAAGGAAATATATCTGTTTTATCTTTTAAATGTAACATATTCTCAACAAGACACCTGGAAAAGATCAAAGTCAGGAACTAAGCTAAGCATACTAATTCGATGTTGTTGAACTGTCCATTACTTGCGCTAAGGAGAGGATTCGACCAGATCTTTGACCAAAGATCCATTTCTGTTCTAGATGACCTGGGTATGATCTGAGTAGAACATAACCATCACAAATATTCAATATCCAGAGCCTATGTGTCCATTTTCCAACATAACACTTGGAAATATCATAACCTTCAAAATCAGAAAAGGAACCGATCCACTGGAACTAGGAGCACAATCATGCAATATATAATTTTGAACTACCTCATGGTGCCTCTTATATCTTTGTGCTTTTCATTTTGAGTTGATGGGCTCATAAGAAATCCAAGCAGTAAGTAGAGAGCATTTGGTACAACAGCTATCAAAAGGATAAATTTATTTACATCAGGCTGCAGAAAAGCTTAATAAATAGTCACAAACATGGCACCACTCAACCCAAGATGAGACTTAAATATACCCATCGCTCTGCCCTAATGATCGTCAAAGTTTTCTAGTTTGGTCATCATGCAGGCCGTGTCAACCCAACCATCTCCACCGGTTCCCAAAGCCACATATAAGAACAACATCCATATAGATCTTGGAGTGTCACCTACAATTGTCATCCACATCAGACCATGGCCAAATATCCTTAGAAGTGCGCCAATGTACACAGTGACCCATGGCGAGTAAAACTTGTAAAAACAAAAAGCCAGAAGCCAGAGAAACAACAGCTCCAAAGTCTTTAGCAGCTCCAATATTGTCAATCTACTCTTGAGTATAGTGAAATTTCATTTTTATATGCCCACTATAAACAGCATAAGTGTAGGTTGACCCACTGCATCCCATGATGATCATTGTCGCTGACAGAGAAAACCATCTATCAAAACATAGGCAATGCCTTTTTCTTCTTGAATCAATCATGAAGTTTCCATTTTTCTTTGGTGATTACGTCATTTTAATGTGAAGTTGAGAAGATCTACATGAACAAAAAAGATGGAAATTGTATTGTCTTCAGATGGCATTCTAATTCGCCTAGGCTTGCTGAGATAAAATTATTTATAATAGCAAGCCCACTACCTCCACCACTCATAAACACAATATTGATAAGCCAAAATTCAACCATAAAGAGACATTCCCAAACTATGAGATCAAGAATGTTATGGGACTCACTATGTTCATTTATATTACAAGGTGCAAATGATTCCACCAATTCTTTCGGTGTCATGAAAGAAGACTTAGCCACGTACTGCACAATAGAATCAGCTGCAGAAATTGTACTATAAATCCTTTTTAGGGTAGCTTGGAGCTTTGCGAAAAGTATGTTAAGACAATGAACCTTTTTCCTCTCCTCCACAAATGCATAAAACTGTGGGATCAATTGAGGGCCACCTTAGATGAAACCATTCTGTGTGCTTCCAGAAAATTATAAATTTTGTTGGAGCAGATCTGATGACAACATTTGGCTTCCTCTAGGGATGGCATGCTCCTTGTGAGCTGCCAAGAACAAGTAGACCTATGCCTTTCCAATCCATCACTACAACCATTGTTTTGTCTCCATTGGGATGGAGTCTTTATATCTTATTCCTACCCTATTCCAAACCTTGAAAGCCTACTCTTCTTATACTATAAACTTATAGCACACTATAAATTCAAAATACTCACACTGCAAACTTAAGGAAATTCCACTGCAAAATTAACGAAATGCTTGAAGCATCAAGCTTATTTATCCACACTATCTATACTAACCAAAACTAAAACTTTGGTTAAGTAAAATCATGCTTCTAGTGAAGCCATGCAAAAATTCCATCCACCAACCAAAACTTGCTTTTAACTTTGAGCATATACACAATCAAAAATATTGGAAAGCATAACTCATACTCACCTCCATCGAAATCTGTTTCTAAGAAATTAATGATAGAAGATTTATAGTTCACTATTGAATCTAAATAACTTGCAACATGATCATAAAAATGACCAAAAATGACCTCTTCTTGTTGCTTGTCTTCTGTGAATCCAAGCTGACTGATTTCTGAAAAGTATTGCTCGACAGATCAGGACTGGATGAACAGTTCTAGTAATTCTTTGTCACTTCCCTCCTCAAAACCTGATCAATTACTATCAAAGAGTAGATCATTGTTGAAAATATCATTAAAGTATGATGTAGAAATATGGTGCTCAAGAGTTTCCATTGAGTATTTATTTCCTCTTTCTTTCTCATGGGTGTAACTATAACATATAGCATCATAATTGAAGGGTTGAATAGGTGTTTGAAAAATCTGCTCTTCTTCATCAAAATACCTATCATACTTAGGATGATATTTATGAATTTCTAAATTTTAAATATCAGTAACCTCCGGTTCATGATATTCTTCAATTTACTGGTTAACATTTGATGAAGAAGAAAATATAACAGACTGATTTGGTAATTTCTCATCATCATATTTAGAAATGGCATACACTGGTTGATTGTTGGAAAATTCAATATATATATATATATATATATATATATATATATTCATAATTCCTTTGTTCATAATCTGAATATTCATCATAAATAGGCTGATAAAAACATCATGAAGAGTATTTTCTTGACTCTCCAAATTTTTCAAAAGAGTATGTGAAATTTCATCATTAAAGATTTGACCTTCAAAACTTTCTGAAATTTGAACTTTATAAAATTTCACTTCATGAGTTTCTTGGAAGGATGATAGCGCATGAGCAACTTGATTGGTTTTCAAAAGTGAAGACTTCAGTTCTATAATGCTATCATCAGTTTTCATAATAGAATTTTGAAACTTTTCCTCATGTAAAACAAAATTAGTAGAAGAAACGACATATAACGAGTCTGCTTCATCATTTTCTTTAGCAAATTATGAATCCACAGCTTCTTCATTATCCATTTCTAGTTCATGTTTATGGGAAGACACATCATCTTGAATATCATTAGAGAACTGCTCAATATTGTGAGGAACAATTTCTTCTTTATCTATATCTTCAGTCTCATTATGCAATTCATACTCCTCACAACAAATTTCAAATAAAAACTCAACTAAAAAATAGCTTTTACAGTGCTTATGGAATACTATGTGAAAATCCTTCAAGGATGAAATACTGGAAGGAGGTAATGAGAAATACCATTCAAGTGCATCAAAATCCAATGAATACATGAACATCTTCATACAAACATCCTCATGCTGTAGATCTAGCAGATTCATGCATTCATAAAACTTGATGAGGTGATCAGCAGGATTATCTTCTCTCCTTTCTTTGAAGATAGGAATAAAATACCCCCATTCTATCATACTTGGTACTGGATGTGGGAAAATAAGAACTGTAGAAAAGTCAAGAGGTGCAAACCTTCGATCCACAATGGCCTTCATTCGATCCTGTGATGGCATTCTGGATCTTCAACAAATGGAGTCGCCTCTGAATTCTTTGGAGTCGCCCGGTGAAGAAATTTGCAGCCACTATGTCAACAGCCTTTGTTCACCATCAAATTCTGGATGTATTCCTTTTCATACATCATAGGGAAGTATGTCTTCATTCCTCCATCCCTGACAACTGCGCCAGAAGATGTTATCACTAAAGTTGAACCCCCACTTCTAGGGTCAAGCTTAGAGAAATCTTAAATTTTGGTTTAATGGGTAACTGAGTTGATAGAGTGCTGGAGGTATAATAGTACAGAGATCAGTCTAGGTTTTCAGATCAAACAGCAGGAAATGTATCATTGTAAAATAAAGTAATAGGAAAGACTACGAGCATTAATTTATAAAGAATGAATTTGGTTCTGCAACATGACATTAAAAGGTAATTGCACATAATTATAAGAATCTTGTAATGGATTATTAAGACCAAACACAAGATACAATCATAATTAGATACAATTCATGTATGAAAGAAAAACAGGCTCATGATTATAATCATTTCAAAGAAGCCATCCTACATAAAGAGAAACAAAGTTGATACATGCCCTGCCAATACCATCTCAACCCTTGGTTGGAACTCCTCTCTTCCTCGCTTTTTTTCGAGCATCTCAATTTGCTCTTATATAACATTTGGATCATTTACATTCAGATTTCTAATATGATGCCTTATGCCTCGAGATAGGTAATGCACTAATTATGAAATCATTAGATGGAATTTGAATAAGGAATTTAGTACAACTGAATGCACTATTGTACAAGAGATATTCAATACATTTCTTCCAGATCATACTTAGAAACCTCCTTCTTGAATTGATTTCAACATCTACGCTTATGATTTCTTATGGTCGCCTTAATCTATTGACACAAAGTGTCATGAGATAAGGAAATATAATTGTTTTATCTTTTAAATGTAACATATTCTCAACAAGACACCTGGAAAAGATCAAATTCAGGAACTGAGCTGAGCATATTAATTCAATGCTATTGAACTATCCATTACTTGTGCTAAGGAGAGGATTCGACCATATCTTTGACCAAAGATCCACGTCCATTCTAGATGACCTGGGTATGATCTGAGTAGCACATAACCGTCAGAAATCTTCAATCTCCAGAGCCTATGTGTCCATTTTCCAACAGAACACCTGGAAATATCATAACCTTCAAAATAGGAAAAGGAACTGAACCACCAGAACTAGGAGCACAATCATGCCATATATAATTTTGAACCGCATCATGGTGCCTCTTATATCTTTGTGCTTTTCATTTTGAGTTGATGGGATGATAATAAATCCTAGAAGTAAGTAGAGAACAGTTGGTACAACAGCTATCAAAAGGATAAATTTATTTACATCAGGCTGCAAAAAAGCTTGATAAATAGTCACAAACATGGCACCACTCAACCCAAGCCGAGACTTTAATATACCCATTGCTGAGTCCGTGATGATCGTCAAAGTTTTCCAGTTTGGTCATCATGCAGGCCATGTCAACCCAACCATCTCCACCGGTTCCCAAAGCCACATACAAGAATCGCATCCATATAGATCTTGGAGTGTCACCTGCAATTGTCATCCACATCAGGCCATAGCCAAATATCCTTAGAAGTTCCCCATTGTACACAGTGACCCATGTCGGGTAAAAGTTGTAAAAACATAAATCTAGAAGCCAAAGCAACAATAGCTCCAATATTGTCAATCTTCTCTTGAGTATAGTGAAATTTCATGTTTATATACCCACTATAAATAGAATAAATGTATGTTAACCCACTGCATCCCATGATGATTATTGCCACTGACAGAGAAAACCATCTATCAAAACATAGGCAATGCCTTTTTCTTCTTGAATCAGTCATGAAATTTCCATTTTTTTTTGGTGATAATGTCATTTTCATGTGAAGTTGAGAAGATCCACACGAACGAAAAAGATGTAAATTGTATTGTCTTCAGATGGCATTCTAATTGTCCTGGGCTTGCTGAGAAAAAATTATTTATAATAGTAATCCCACTACCTCCACCACTCATAACCACAATATTGACAAGCCAAAAGTCAACCACAACGAGACATTCCCAAACTGTGAGATCAAGAATGTTCTAGGCCTCACTATGTTCATTTATATTATGAGGCGCAGATGATTCCACAAATTCTTCCAGTGTCATGAAAGAAGACTTAGCCATAGACTACACAATAGAATCAGCTATAGAAATTGTACTATAAATCCTTTTTAAGGTAGCTTGGAGCTTTGAGAAAAGTATGTTAAGACAATGAACCTTTTGCCTCTCCTCCACAAATGCATAAAACTGTGGGATCAATTGAGGGCCACCTTAGATGAAACCATTATATGTGCTGCCAGAAACTTATAAATTTTGTTGGAGCGGATTTGATGACAACAGGTGGAGAGGTGTTGGGTTTGCTGCAAATGCAAATAGTTTTTTTTTATATAATATTTTGTTTTATTTTTATTATTTTATTCTGTAAATTATATAGATTTTTTTTGTGTTTTTGTTTTATTTTTATTATTTTATTATATAAATTATGTTAATTGGTTATATATTATATTTTTTAATAATTATCATATAATTTGTTTAGTTTTATAAATGGAGTAATCTACGGAGTCGGGGCCCCCAAAAGTTGGTCGTCGTCATCACTTCTCGACCAAATCATCGACTCTGATTGGTTCCAAAATATGATCGATACTCTCTGAGACAACGACCGATGATAGCCACAGAAGAGGGCACGGCATCCCCTCAAGAACCGACCATTCGAATGTGCCTCCTGCATGTAGACTTACCAAATGCATCCAATGCATGGCCAAAAATAACGTCAATTTAGGATCTGTGGGATGAAAGTATCGTTTGACCCCTACTCTACAATGACATATACAACAAGTAAACCTCCTTGCAAAGTTTAATCACTTCTTCTAATGTCTGCTTCAGTTTTCCTTTGGAGCGTGTGAGGAATGTCGATGTGCAAAAACAAGCGACCTTTGCAAATAGTGGCATTGCAGGAGGGTGCTCATGCGTTTCCCAGTATGAAAGCCCAAAATGCATATGGTTACAAGTACATAGGCTGGAGATGGTGATAATTGTGAATGTAAAGTGGAAGCAGTAACTTCGACAACATTGAGACCTGTAAAAATCCATAACAAAAGCTTATTGATTGGAGTGATGAACACGATCGAAGCAACAAGAACCATACCTTTGAAGCGCTTCAAATGGTCACTACGAGATCCTGAACCAACCTATTATTTGCAAAAATAGGGTGTTGAGTGTAAAAACAGGAGAGCAAGGGTCGAACGATACCTTCAACCCATAGATCTAAAGTTGATGTGTGTTTTTGGCCATGCATTGGGTGCATTTGGTAATTCTACATGGAGGAGGCGCATTCGAATGGCTAGTTCTCGAGGGGATGTAGGGATATGATGCTTCTAGCTAGGTATCGATATGGTAGTGGTTCTAATACCTAATTTTTAATTGACGTGGGAACCTAATTTTCCTTTAGAACGTGCTTAATCGGGTTTGCTTCAATGCTGAAACAGGGATAAATATGGTCAAGATAAAATTCGTGCAATTGCTTTGTTGGATCTTTGAAGATCGAGGTGCATGGCACCAACATTACTAATAGAAGGTAGAAAATTTACAATATTTTCACTTCATTGTCAAATTTTCAATTTTCCATCACACAATTAAAAATAAATAACATAAATGACTAATTCATATTCTTCTAGCTAGTCATTTTTAATGTCGTGACTAAATTAGTCATTTATGTTAGTCATTTTTAACTTTGTCATTTATTATCTAGTCATATTTGTTAACTGGTGACTAAATTAGTCATTAATTTTAGTCCGTTATAGTTGGTTCAATCAAAATTGCTCATATTTAGTAGTAAATCACTTGAAAAACTTGTGGTGACTAGAATTTTTAGTCACCTAGTAGCTAATTCCTCATTTTGTACTAGTGATGTGTTGTTCTTCTGGAGTGAGATGAATTATTATTTCGTGGTTATTTTCCATATTTGATCATGTGATGCATCTTCATATTTCTGAGGATCATATTCAACCATCAAATAACACTTCTCAGTAAAGAGTGGATCTTTCACACAAAGGGCACTCTCAAATTGAGATCTAGTCTTTCTAGTGTCACTAGGATTTCGAGCTAGTTCCCCAGTTGCATGAATGGTCCTTGCTTCCTATTTTGTTCTTGTAGGAATGTTAGGATCTTCAATTAAATCATCATTATCAAACATATCAGAATCATAAAACTCATTAGTCTCTTCACTTACAATCAGTGGTTGTGGTGATGAAGAGGATTCTCCAACTTCAACTGCTGCTAAAGGCTCTTCTTTGAACTGAACACTTCTTTCAATGAAATATTTGTTAGTACTCAAGTTGATCATATATTACCCTTTTGAATCTTTAGAATACCCAAAAAATATGCATTCTTGTCTTTGGTGTTGCAAATCCTTCCTCTTTTCAGTTGGAATTCTATCCCAAGCCGTTGAGCCAAAAATCCTGAAATGGGTCACATATGGCTTGTTCCCACTCCAAGATTCGAAAGGAGTAATACCATCAAGTTGCTTATGTGGCACCCTATTCTAGATATAGGATGCATAAATTATAGCCTCGTCCCAAAACATTAGTGGCAAAGTTTTTCCTCCATCATGCAATTTGGCATCTCCTTCAGTGATCTGTTCTTTCTCTCAGCAACACCATTTTGTTGTGGTGTGTAATGAATAGAATGATGCATCTAGATACCTGAATTTTTTCCAGACTGGATGAACTCAGAATTGACATACTCACCACCATTTTCAGATCTAAGGATCTTAAGTCTCCTCCCATGCTGGTTCTCAACCAAGGCTCGAAAGACTTTGAAGAGGTTAAAAACTTCAGACTTGTGCTTTAGGAAATAGACCCAAGAATACCTGGAAAAGTCATCTATGAAATTGACTGCTTATTTGGCTTGACTCATGGAAATATGAGGAAATGGACCAGCAATTTCAGTGTGGATCAACTCAAGGGGTGCAAAGGTTCTCTCATGACTAACTCTCTCATACTTGTGCTCTGGATGTTTTCCTAGGATATAACCTTGACAGACTCCTTTAGAAAACTTGATCTTTGGTAACCCTATGACCATATCTTTATCACTCAAATAAGAAATATAGTTATATTTAAGATGGCCAAATATTTCATGCCAAAGCTTGCTTTCTTCATTAGCATGAGTAAGAAGAGAAGAGGGGTTTGAGTAGCATAAAAAATGGGAAAACTTGTCTACCTTCAAAGTGTGATCTACAACACCTTTTTCTATGAATTTACCATTCAAAATATCTGTGATTTCAACTTCGTTGGGGGATACGATGACTTTATTTGGAGACCCAGTGTGAGTTGTCTGATACACTCACAAGATATTAGAGGCACGACCTGGAACATACAACACATTATTGAAATTACCATGGTCAAGATCAATCCTACCCTTCCCCAAACTATTAGTCATAGATTCATCTCCCAACACTATAGGTCGAGCTTTCAACATGTCAAGAGAGAAGAATGTCTCCCTTGTTGAAACCATATGTCTGGAATTGTTGCACATAAATATCATCATCATCATGTGATGAGGTCTGTTGGGTGTTTTATTGTCTTAATTAATTCACCAAATATTTAATTATCAATTGAGGTTTGTAATCTTAGAGTTGACAAAAAATATATGCGAAGGTATAAGGGTTCCTAAGGTGTCGTGGAAATATTTTAACAACTAAAAGATTGAAATATATTTCAAAATGAAAAACCGAGTCAAACTCGAGAAATTAAACTACTAAGGTAATTAGACTAGGACAAGACTACTAGATTAGAGTGGTATCGATCTATACTACTATACTCTATAAACAATATATATATATATATACACACATATATATATATGTATGTATATATATATATATATATATATATATATATATATATATGTACAATATTATCCTAAGAAAATAAACTACCCTCTAGTGAAACCTATTGATTAACTATTTTGCTTTTAGTCTGTGAATTAGAAAGGCTAAAACAAATTCAAAACTCTTACTATAGGAACAAAAGAGATTATATTATTTGAGACAATATTACAACTCCCTGATCTATCTAAGAAATCCAATAACTAAACTATACATGCGATTGAAAAATATACAATAACTAAACTAAATTTTTTAGTTCCATTCTCCTTGAGGATTCTAAGGGTATCCATTCATTGTGATCGGAACTAGAGAAGGAGGTGTATCAAAATGGATTTCAAAAGAAATAAAGAAACTGAATGGGATTAAATCTAATTTAACTTCTTCAAACATATGTAAACTAAGGAGTGTCCAATTCCAAGTGATGGTAAACATTTTGATTTATTCCATAAGCAAATGACTTTAATTGAAAAAGATGTTATTAACAACTACTCTATCAATTAAGAAATGATATTATTTTAATGATTATGTTGAAGTTAAAAGTATACTACTCCTACATGAAACAAATGTAAGGAAAATATAATTTAGAAACAAGTAGAAAACCTAATAAATAAGCAAGTAGAAAACTTAATAAAGATGTCCTATCTCTAAATCAAATCTTATTCTATGAATATTTTCAGTAACTATAGAGAAATGAAAACAAATCCTATGCTAGAAATGACGATCAAACTATTAAAGAACTAGTGTGCTTTCTAAAATTAATAAAGTTTAATTCTGAATTCAATCTAAATGAGAATGATGTACACTAAAATAGATATGTAATTAACAGACTCTAAAACAGTAATAAATGAAAGAGTCAGAGACAAAAAGGAACACAACATAAAAAATACTAAGATAAAAGGGAATGAAAGATAGGAATAATTATAGGACTTAATATAGGCTCTAGGTGGTTTAGACTAGGGTTCTAAATATATATGACTACGGTTTAATTATATGACATAACATAATTCAAAAGCTAAGAAAACTGAACTTTAAACAATAAAAAAACAGAACAGGAAATATTATAGGCTGAATGAAGGTCTGAATGAAAGTATAAATAGATAGTCTGAATGACACTTCGGATAGGAAAAATAAAGAGAATTACAAATAAGATAACTTGAATAATATTAACATCAGCTTATTTATGCACATGAGAATGCAGTGCAGAAAAGACAGTGATTAAACTTATTCAATACCTAAAATGATAGAGGAATAACTTGGGCTAACCTACAGTTAAAATATAAATTACCTCCTATTGCATAATAAGACAAACTGAAATATAACTGAAGCTAATATACAACTATATAAGAATTAACATAACTAAAATTACCCTAATCTAAGTCTGAAATATTAAAGTAATCTAACTCTCTCTACTTGAAAATATGAAACTAGAAAACAAGCTGAAAGAAGGTCTGGAAGCAAAACTGGAAGTAAACTACGTGTGAACGGTCACTTGCGATACTGAAAATGGAAACTATGTTAACAACACAGTATAAATTATATTACTCATAGAAAAAAAATGTTACAAGAAACAAGGAAATAAACATCATTAATTTATAAAAGAATCAACTACACACAGAAACTGGAAATGTAAATTACTTAGCTGTAAAAAGGAAAATAATGAAAATAGATAGAAATGGAATACTGCTGGTTGTTGAGGGTCCCTCTCAACAATCAGGGCTGCACTTCAACTAATAAAACACTCACAAAAATAGAAACATGTATGCACAACTTGAAATAGAACTTATATTAATTTAAGAACAATGTTTACATAGATTCTTTACTAACGACGACAAAAAAGATAATTCACTAACTAGTTTGATTCTCGCTTGGAGATGAATTTATATAGTTTTTACATTGATGAGCAGGTTTAACCTTTCAGTGGTTGATCACTCAAAAAATAGTCAACCTCAACTACTAACAAACAACCATGTGATGATTGGAGATAGTGCACAACCACCTTCCTGATCCTTTGCGCGTCGGTTCTCCTTGTGTGAGCTACGGGCGTATGGATATTTATCGACATGGGCATGAAGCATGGTTTCAAATGGAGAGGTAAGGATCCTGAGCCTTTTAGAGAGAGAACCATCATAGCAGTAGGACGCATGGACAACATAACAACAAAAAACCATTTTATGCTTTATACGTTTGGGAATATTCCAACTAACAACGTGTTGATTGATCAGAGAGATGTATGGTGAGATGGATGCGATCTGTGTGTGTTTAGCATGGGTGCATGTCCACATAGGGGCTCATTTGGGAACTATCATTTGAAAATAAAGTCTATGTATTAGACACATTTATAAATATCACAGAATTACTAATAAAATCATGAAATAACGAAATTAAACCAAGATTTACATAAAACTCAAATATGTTCGTACCTGTGGTTGAAGGATAAGATGAATGAAAATACGTATACCAAAAGGTAACAAAAGTGACTCAAAAAGAGTAAATTAATGACCAAGAATAGTGACAAAATTAGGATGAACACTCCCCTAAACCAGAGAGATGCCAGGTCCCACTGAGCAAAACAAGATTGAAGTTTAGGAAGAAGGCTGAGCTACGTTAGAAGTTGCCTTCGACTTAGCAGAGGAAATGAGAGATTTGAATTTCAGTTTCCTAGCTTGTGCCTTTAAAATAGTATTCCTCTCTTGGTGAGAGTTAGAAGAAGAGTTTATGGAATTGTTAAGGTCTGCAATGACATTGACTTGTATACACAACTCCTTGTTCTCTTGACGAAGATTATCAATTATCTTGTCATATTCTTCATTTCAACTTACTGACCATGCCAATTCTTGAGTTAGTTGGTCTATTTTCGGCTGATGAGGAGTGGACGGTTCTGCAGGGCGCTTGAAATCTTTAGGCGGATTCATTTCTATGGATGGTGTCTCAAGGTCAATGGGGGGAATTTTTTTTTCAGGGTCCATGCCTTGAGCAGAGGGAGAAGAAGTCTCAAGAGCAGCAAACTTGAGTAAGTCGGCCGAGACACTGGCTAATGTAAACAAGGTGAGTCATAAATGAGTCCACCCACTTCAACCATACAATCTGGATAATTAGTCTGAACGATAGGCTGAACGATGGTCTGAACGAACTTTGCCTTCCTGCTCCTAGTTTGAATTTGTGGAATAGGTAGAAATTTAGTAGACACAAGGTTGACAGGGGTAGGTGAATGGTCATGAAGACTTGCTTCTGGCGTATCTTCGTCAATATGCACAATTTTTGGGCTTTTCTTCTATGTAGGATGGGTCTAACTAGGCTTATTGTCACGCATGTGCTGAGGGAGTTTTCGAACATTTAAATGAGTTTTTAAGACCTTAAACATGAAATTATCCCAATTCTAGTTCCTCTCCTTCAGTTGATGCACGATTAGGAGCTTAATCAGGATGTGGTGGTACAAACTTCCCATAGGATTGACTATATTATTCCTAACTTGACTTGACATTTTTTCCAAGCTTTTGAGGAAATAAAATGGGAAATTAAATAACTACTGATTAACGAAATGTGACAATAAGAGAAGATGGAAATCTTTGAACACAGTAAACTTACCCTCGTAGGTTATAAGATAGATGATCATGGTCAGAGGGTTGAGGTATTCTGCCTTAACCCATTCTCAATGAAACCCCTTCGTTCCTGCTACATGCTAGAAATCCACCTTGAGAGAGAAATTATGGGATGACTGAGGGAGAAAGAAATATTTATGCCAATGGGTGCCTTCTTTTAGGATATTGGTTGCTACTGTAATGATCTCCTCGGTTACCGAAAAAGTGAGATAACCAACCCTGGTCATCTTACCATCAAATCCTATTGCAAATAAAAACAAAATCTCCTCATCATATCCATGCAAAAGGTGGATAAATGGATTCCACCCTACTCAGAAGAAGATCTCCCGGCATTCTTGAAATTTCAGAATTTGGAACAAATTGTCATAGTTTTGAGGCTCTAGATGGTTAGGAACTGTTCAAATAGAAGAGAAAATGCAAGGGTTGCAGAGGATACAAAGATAGGCATCTGAATAGCTCTGCAAAGACAAACTTAAATGAGGACAAAGGTAATGATCGTGGGTTTAAAACGTAATATTTTTAAGTGTCTGAATGATCATGAAATCATGGTTTTGCATGCTTGACAAATCACACTATGGTTCAGTACTTTGAGTCGCGTGAATTCATAAGGACGCGTGTGTTGATGAATTTGTAAGGTTCTGATATATTTGACGATGTCCAAATTAAAATTTGGACAGGTTGAATGATTTATTTACAACAAAATCCATAAAAAATGCATTTAAAACCATAATAATTCTAATCAATAGGATGATATGACACTTGACGACTTCCGCGTGTGGTTTAGTGAGAGGGTAAGGGAGATGATAATTGAAATGATCCTAAAATCATTCATATCAATATAGAGTTAAATGATATCATATCATATTGAAATAATAATTAAAATCATAGGTCGAGGTGAGTCATAATAAAATCATAATGCTTTTTTAAGCATGTGAATGAGACCTAATAATTATGGGTATTATTCAATTAATTAAACTCTTTGCCCATGAAAATTTAAAATAAATCGACATTTTGACATCATTCCTCTATAATGTTATAATTTTCATTCCAATCATCATTTGGCATTCAATTCAGATCGACATTTGACCCTTCATATGGACCTTCTATTCAAAAATACGCTTTACTGCATTTGGCTGCAACTAATTATGCAGTAAATTTTCTGGGCTGTTCAACACACAATATGATGATGTAAACCAACTTTATTAAACCTTCTTTGCATTGTCCATCACAGATGTTACAGAGAGAAATTCCTATGGCTTGGGGTACCACAACAGACATCTTGACTCCAGAAATCAATCCTTTCCTATTTGCAAGAGAAACCAAACATCTAACACTAAAGGATCTCTATTCATACCTTATTCCAAACAGTTGATGTAGATCCCCATTGAGATTTCCAACTCCAACTTGGATTGATAAATTTCTATCTCAACACTCAGCAAACAAGACAAGCATGCTATATACAATTGTGTTAGACCTACTCTAGCATATATAATCAATAACATATAAGCATTTAAAATCATCCATGGATCAAATACTCATTTAAATACACATTATTGGACAGGAAATGATATTTCTATTGATATAAAATAGAGATTACAATAGTGACAACCTCTGTTGGCATGTCTACGAATCAGAGAAACTAAGTCCCCCACTTGGTCCTCCACCACTTCAATCCTCCATCTCTCGATATCAAGCTCACAAGCAAAAGACAAGCTTGGGAAGAACACAAAGTGATCCAAGGGACAAAAGGATATAGACTCAAGTATAAGCTCCGGCAACAATGGACTATAGTTTTCTTTCTCTTCAATTCCTCCCCTTTCAATGTATCGAAAGGGTTGCTTATATAGCTCTTCAATGGGGTAATGGAAGGTCGAATCCAAGCGATCTCAAGGCATATGGAAGGTCAAGAGACAAGAGACTCGGATCCACATCAAGGAAAACTCCAAAATCATTTGGCCTTTTGCATACATCCCGATGTACGTGGTTTTAAGGGTCAAACCCACGTATATACGTGAGAAAGGGATTAAAAGTCTTGTATGGCAATTATTGCATGTTTTTAGGGATGACATTGGAAAAAGAAAAGGTACAAAAATGGTCCATGGGGTATAAGGAGTCTGCAGAGGGATAGGGAAGGCCATAAAAGTGCGATTCACCATGTGTGGTAAAATCAGCTGTAACAGATGCCCCCTAATCTGTGAGGTCAGAGGGGTCATACGATGGCTGAAATACATTATAATTCCATCCCAGAAGTGGAGTGATGAAGAACCTAGTGGAAGAACAAGCCATCCAATCAGTACAATACAATGATAAAACTCTGGACATAACTGTACGTAGATGTAGTAGTCCCAGATACATAAGAGTACAATGGCCATGAATAGGCATGATACAGAATATGACTTGTGTGGTCATCGCTATGTACAATATAAATAGATCAGAATCTCCATGATGATGATATAAACAGGGTCATGATATCCATGATGGCTGAAGATATATAGTGGATCAAGATATCCATAATGGCTGGAAATATCTGACATATACTGGAATCAAGTCACGAGAGCTGAAATCTCATGAACAATGGCACGATGAAGGAGGTAGCATATATACGATTCCACCAATTTGGAAGGTATTCTACACAAACCACTACGAGTACATGTCCTACTAGGTGAATAGAGGTGTCGAGGTCAAACATAGTAGTCCATCGTCTGATTCCCTGTCATTGATGTATGCCATTAACAGACGCAAGATCACCCACCAATAATGAAAATGGGAATCAAGGTACTAGAGTGCAAACTAACAAGTGTGAATAAATGTGTTTAGGTTGAACACTTGAGAGAATCCATCGATCAGGGGACATTGATGTATTCCCAAAAAACTGTCAATGGTGAGAGAACCTACCATTGATGACTGCAAGTCTCAAGGCACTCAAACATGACTCTAGATTCCTATTCTAGAATAAATGATCTGAAGTCGATGGGATGAAATCCACTGGAAGGAGGTAATTAAGGCATCTCCCATCATCCAACATGAGGTACTCAACAAATTTGTATAATGTGGAAGGACTCTATCACAATGTGCACGAACCAGTAACTGTACCAGGAATGGCTGACATGCAAAGTCAAGATAACTGAGGAATGGTTGACTCAGATTTCAACTTCCTTCGAACAAGAGAATAAAGGTGAATGGTGACTGAATGTAGGTAGCATAGACTCGATATACAAAACTTGGACATCTCTGTGACATAAGAGTCATCGATAGAGGCTCCATAGGGACTAGAAGCTTAACCAGTCGGTGGAGATAAACTCAGAGAAATGAGTATAGCTCCTAAAGTAAAACTATTAACCCAACCAATGGATGTGATATACAGTACTCTATTAAAAGGTGACACGACTCAACTGCTACAAAAGATAACATATTTTCTTGTCTGGCTTTTTGGTTTTTTAATTTTTTTGGACTTTTTCAAATATTTGAAGAGCTTGAAAAATAATAAAATAGCTTTAAAGTTACAGACTTTGAGGAGACGAGTGTCAAGGGACAAACAAACTAGTTCCAAGCAGTGGAACATACCTATTCTCAACGCAAGGACATATGTGTAGGATAGCGACACTCGGGGGAAAGTGCCCTCCCGATAAAAATCGAGAATCGAGTTGCAAAGGATATATAAAATGGCTCTGCATGGCTAGACATGAGACAAGCTCGGGCTATATGGCTGATACTCAAAGTCAGGGAAGCTAACATAAGGCTCAATGAGGCAGGAAAATCTCATGAAAATGCAATTACAACTTGACATAAGGCAGTCCTGGGAAAACAGGCCAGCAAAAGATCAAGCCTAAGTATGAGGCTCTTGCGAAATGTCATGGTGATACTATACAATGGACTCCCACACCCTAAATGACAACGTGTCGACATGGGCACCAAATGCAAACAAGTAGCTAACTAGGGCACCCATGCAAGGTCAAACTCTACCATTCCCATCATGTCACTTCTAAAACAGCAAGAAGGCTCTGTGACAGGATAGAATGGGTTCGTACCTAAGGTTATACTGAAATGGTCATAAGGTCATGCAAAATGCAAATGGAGGTGAAATCTAACCTATATGCCAGTTTAAACATCATACCTAAAATTAACACGAATGGGTCAAAACAATGGTCGAAACAACGCTCAAAACGGTCTCCTACATCATCATATTAGTCAAAAATGGTCCAAAAGGGTCAGAAACAGTCCAAAATGGTATAAAAAATTGAAAACATTATATAACATTTGAAATTTTTACCCAATTGAGCTTACAACTTCGAACGTGAATTTCGGGAGTTTCAGCTAGTGGAATCCGATACCATTTTTTCCAGGTAACTTCCCATGCCCTGCTCTTTCATTTGCATGTAAAATTTTCAAATTTCCATGGTCAAAATTGATTTCTAGGCCAATCTAAGATATGCACCTTAGCCCATGTGGAAATTGAGGATTTTTCCGCGTATAGTGCTGGCTATATGTGGAAAAATGACTCAAAGTTGCATACATACACATCTATTTTGCAAACAGTCGCATATGCGGTCATGTTTAAGTTTTTATAAGACATGTAATGACCAAAAATTAAATTAAATGTGCGGGATTGTTCTAGAATGGAGGGAATGAGAGCACGGGGATGTAGAAGCAGCAGTATGGGGTGATGTAATGGCTCAATGAGCTCTTCGTGCATGCGGGCTCTACAAGTTTTGGTGTTTTGGGGGCTTAAGGACCAAACCAAGACTGTTGGAGATGCTAGTAGACTACTGGGATCTTGACTCAGAGTCTTTTCAGATCGACGAGATGTCCCTCACTATAGAGGTGGAGGACATATACTTCATTATAGGATTGTCCCGATGGGGGGAAGTGGTGAACCTACGTTCTCACAGGCCCAGAGGTGGCCTCACCATAGATGAGTATATCATTGTATATTGTTATCCAAAAATGGAGAAGGTTGGGAATCAGATCCCAACAAACTATAAGCAGGAATATTTCACCTTCTGTGGACAGAATCTGTTCCTCTGGTCTGAATGGTTCAGATCCAAAACAAATGAGTGAACGACAAAGGATGAAGACCCTCCCTAGATGTCGTAGGCACCTGGAATGTTGCTTCGATAGTGAACCTGTGCACCTGCAATCAGATCAAACATGCAAACACATCAAAGCTACCGAAACATAATATATTTATCCATGTCAGTGACTAAGGAATCCAACAAAATTTACATACGAAATCAGAACAACAGTAATGTGGGACAGAAATCAGCTTTGCATTAAGATGAATGGAGAAGTTTACAACCAATTAAGCCTTAGTGTCGACATGCATATCCATGAAACCAACACTTTCATCCCCATAAGCTCCAACTTTTCTCTCTATGCTCTCAAATGGCTTTGGCCAAGTGGTCAATCCAACAGCATAACAATACTTCTAAAGTCCTCCCCCCTCAACCATGGACATGAGCTTGTATTTATAAGGCTCAATGGATAGGAATGGTTGAGAGATTTGTGGATGAGGTGGCCTCTAAGATCCTATGATGGGGGATCTAGAGCTCAACTGACCCACAATGATAGGGATAAGGGAGGACATGAGGCTCATGATCTAGAAGCCTCAAGAAATTTCTCTTTTTCCCATTTTACCCAAGGTACCACTTTTCTCTTCTTATGATAGAGCGGGTTAGGTTAGAACCACTTATGGAACAAAGGCCAAAGGTGGTGGCACCGCTTATGGTAAACAAGATACAGGCGATGCGAACAAGGTACTGCTTATGGTTAACAGGGAAAGTGTAGTGCTGAGTATTTCTATGTAAGATTGACAAACAACATGGGATTCCACTCCAGATGCTGGGATTAAGGGAAAGTATGTAAGTCAAGGGTCTTATCACATGGTGGTGACAGGATTTGGGTATAACAGGATGCCCCCCAAAGCATGAGTCTTAGAGGGATACGATAAACAAGATATTTGAGAGAAAAAGTTGTCACTTTGAGGTGAAAATGTCAGCTCGATTGGAGCATGTAGTCAAGTAGGCATTTGTAGTACATGAATATTTTTTACTCATAAAAACAAGTAACCAAATCATGCATGCATACCAATACAAGGCAGATCCATGGGAAGAATGAACAAGCATGGCTACCAGAATACAACGTAGATCCATGTGATAGAGGACTCAAACTTGGACATAGCTACCAAAAATACAATGTAGATCTCTGTCATATAGACACAAATTTGAGCATAGCCATGACCATATAAATGTGGATCCATTCTAGATATACAAAACTCCATCGCAACCTGGGGAAAAGAAATGAGTGCTTTAAACAAATACCCAGGGTCTTAGTCTCGTCTTCCACAAAGTACGATTCTATCCATGTGATTACAATGATCTGAAGTCAAACATGGTAGAAACCACTTGATTACCAGTCAATGATGTGAACCATTAACAAGTGTGAGGGAGATCACCATTGATGTCAATGATTCCCAAGGTACCCTGGTACAATATACCAAGTGTGAATAGATGTCCTGATGTTGAACGCTCTATTGACTCTATCGATCAAAGGTCAATGATGTGAACCTATGTCGAGAGCGAGAGAATCTGTCATTAAAGCATACAAATCTCAAGGTACTAAGTTTTTGTTTCTAAGACTAGTTCCAGGATGATGAGCTGATGTTGATGCGAAAATTCTCATCGAAGGAGGGCCATGATGAGTCCCACATCGATGACATGAAACTCAAAACATAGTTCTGGAATGACGTGAATGTAGTAACCATAGGACTGACTCAAAAGTACTGACATAGAGAATGTTTTGACTATAGAGGTAAACTTCCTTTCAACATCGGGTGGCACGACAAAAGACTTAGTAGCATGATTGAACGGGACAAATTCACGATGTGATAGTGGACAATGCATTCTTTTGAAAGACTCAAAGGAGTGACATGACTCATGAAAATGGAACATCACAGAGATCAGCTGAATACCCAATTGACTCAAATGATATGCAGATAAGTGCCATGTTCAAAGGTAACGACAAACTACTGCCATTTATTTGCAAAATGTTTCCCTTCCCGTTTCCCCCATCATGATCGATGAGTGCCTCTTTTCAGTATTACGAGTTCTAAGAGGGTAACAAACACTTGGTATACCTTGTCTAGGGACAAGTCCAAACTCATATGTTTTACGAACCTAAGAGAGGAGGGGTTCATTCCCGAAACGGGTCTCTCAATGTCTAATTTAACGAGTCCAATGAAATAAAACTTGGTATAGTTCATGTTTAGAGAGTCTGAACGATTATGGAAGAAGACTCCAAAGGGGTCCTTTTTCATATGATTTAGTCCCTAAGGCTCGAAAAAGTGTAAAATCATACCTTAGAGAACTCTTCCAGTCATGATTGGCTAGAGTGTTCCTTTTTCATAAATAGTCTGTCCGAACCGAAAAAAAAGATAACCTACCGTCGGAGAGATGACTCTTCAAATACTTTAACGAGCATGAAGAAGACAATATCACTCGACAATATTTTCATATTTAGGGAGCATAAAAAGAGTTTAAAGAGGACTCCATGAGGTTTCTTTACACAATGTCAATTTTTACAAGCCTAGAAAGAATCGGAAACGGACTCAACAATCTGTTTGTGTTTAAGGAGCCTGAAAAGAGGTGAAAGAAGACTCCATGAGGTTTCTTTACAGAATGTTAGTTTTTACGATCCTGGAAAGAATCAGAAACAGACTCGACGATATTTTCGTATTTAAGGATCCTAAAAAGAGTTAAAAGAAGACTCCATTAGACTTTTTCATGTTTGAATCCAGAGCAAGAAAAAGTAATAAACTAAGCTCAAGCCAAATTTCATGTTTTGACCAGAGCATGAAAAATGAAAAGTAAGCTCAACACCATCTTACTATTTTTAACGAGCTCGAAGATCAGTTGAAATAATGCTTGAAGATTGGTTTCATTTTTACACAAGCTCGAAACCAATGGGTAAACTATGCTTGAAAAATCCCATTAACATGATATACAGATGTTGGAATCTTGCCCCCAGCATGATTTCTAGCAAAGCTTAACCCTAGAATGGTTGCTAGGTGCTCGAAATGCCCCCCAAGATTCGTTTTATCTAACGATTCTTCTTCCATACTGTTGTGCCCTGGATCAACAGCCTTTACAAAACATTATTTCATCTAACAAAATCCCATTTTGTTAGATGAAATGTTTGAATTTATCAATGCAAAATAAAGAGGAATTACAGCTACTGAAACAATGCCATTCTGTCAGCTACTGAATTGGAGAAATTCGTTGTTTTTAAAGCAACCTTTGCAACTATAGGATATTTAACAAAATCATCACTAATGATTATTATTTGTTTTTGGGTTGAAATTAAGGATAAATACTAATGATTTCTATATCCTTCGATTTATCCTAATCTAGAAATTAATCCATAACATTATGAATTGATTATGTTGATTTTGTTATTCAAAGGTTATCAATGGTTAGTTTGTGGTGATGTTGGTCAAGACCTAGTGTACGTAAGCCACATGTATTACAAACCATTCCCGACATAGCCTAAGTTCTCGAACCATGGTCGACATTATCACCAAAATCTATGCCGATCATCATTATATGGTATGTTTTGCAAAGTTGATCCTTGATGTAATGGTTTGTATTTACGATCATTTAATCCACCACCTTTAAGTGTAGGTCGAATCCATGGTAGGGATTGCATGTATTATGGTTATCTTCGGGTTGATTTATTACATAGCCTCCATCTTGATTCACTTACTGCGAAACCAACATCCTATCATGACACTGGTACTTGAACTGTCCATCGCGTTTAAATGTTGGTACGTATCCTCAGTCATGGCTCCTTGCCAATAGAACACCTTCGACTTTGTCCTGATGATGGATCCTGATATGGATCCGAAACGTCGACTCGGTCTTTTCGATACTGTGGTTTCTTCGACAGCAACATCTATAGAACACCTGGTCTGCGTACAGCCGAAAGGCTCCCATCATTTAAGTCAGGATGAATTATGATAATATCAACCATCTAGGGTCTTCGACCGTCGTTTGTGTCACCAATTGATTACTGCTCCGAGCGCTGCCTTCGGTCATGCCGAACCCGCAGAGGTATAGCCTACGTTTATGCATGGCTTATCCTGTTCATCACCTGGTTTTGCTTAGCCTTGATTATAAGTGTTCACGGTCTCGTATTTTCTCTCTCGCCGAGCTTTGGTAGCTATTTTGCGTGCGGTTACGCATTTGTAATCGACCCGTGATGTCTCCTGTCGTGAGGGTTGAACCCTGCGAGATGACCCTGTTATAGGGTTTCCGTTAAATTTTCCTTACTATCTTTTACATATCTTGTTCAAAATGTCCAATGCGATTAAGAAAGGCCCTAAACACGTCAGTCACAGCCTCTTTCATCATGGGTTGGTTCGTATGCTGATTGATAATGAGTTATTGAAGTCGGGTCGGTCCTGGGATGAATTTGTAGAGTCAAATGGTTTTTCCTCGTTTTGTCACTGCATGTTCGGCAATCTTGATGATTGTAACAAGCACAGAGATCCAAGTTCAGTTTCAGTCCTTCCTCTGCGCAAGCCTCTGTCGAGCCCTCGCCGTATGAGTCCTCAACCCTGCAAAGAACCTATGGCTAATCTTGTGAACAGTACTCATACTCCTCTAGGGTCTAAGCGTGTTAGGACAACCTCATCTCTGTCACCAACAACCCCACAAAATGATACAGATAAGATTCACGGTCATGGATGGGATAAACCTAAAGCCAAGTTGACAGCTAGATTCACCAGAAGCATGGCGAGAGCTAATTCTATCAAAATCCCTGTTCTGGACAAGGTTCAGGTGGAAACTGTTGTTTTAGATGAGGAAGAGCTTGATACCTCTTCACCTATTGATGATACTATCGGTCAGCCTGAAGTTGGTTCGAACCCTGTCAACGAGATTCCTCCCGTGGTTGATGAGGACATCCCTGTGCTCGACAAAGAGGTGCGAGTGGATGCTGTTAGTAATTCCTTGGTCAAAGAAGAGTCTGTGCACCCAAATCCACCTGGTATTTATTGCGTCGCAGACATGGCTCATCCTTTGTTTATTAATCGCCTGTTGGATAAAATTCGTAGCATGGAAGATAGGGTAGGTGAAATAGCAGCAAACCGTGATTTAATGAAATCTGAAAATGTTATGTTAAAGAAGAAAGTTGAGGTGAGTGATCAACAGATTGTTTGCTTGAGGAATCATAAAAATAAATTGATACGGCGAGTTCTTAAGCTTCAAGATGAAAATGATAAGAATGACGAAATGGTGCCTGAGCTCAATGCTCAGATCGCACTTATGCAATTCAGAGCTCCATCACCGAGTCAGTCTAGTGGGTTTAATATTCAAGTCTTTAATGCGCCGGTTAATTTGTGACTATGCTGGATCTATTTGCTGTTGGGTTCAATTTTGAATTTTGATGATCAGGTATTGATCTATTTTACTTTCTGTTTGTTATTTAAGCATTTGTTATTTCGATTTGTGTTTATGGTTTTAATTTTATTACTTGATTTACTACAGGTGATATGGTGGCTGTGTACGCCTAGGTTTTGAGGACTGTCTACTTTTGGATAATATCCCCCATCAATCGGAACAGATCCATTTCCAGGATTTTCAGGTCTTGTTTCGATTCTCATGGATCGAATCGTTATCTTTTCACAGTGTTTTACTTTTATTTAAAAATGACACTTTACACTTGTCATTTTTAATGGGAATTAGTTTTATGATTCGATATGGGAGATATCTATGTTTTAGGATGTTTATTTTTGAAAAAAACATGTATTTAAGGATAGACAGTCAAGGGAAATAGGGGTCGATTTTGGATGGAAAAGGGGAAAACAAGACTGGAGTTTAAAATACCTGTGACTTTGGACAGCTTTCTGTTTGTAGCCATGACATCTTGAACTGGTGATATTTTAATATATGTTTGATTTTGTATACTTTGCATATATTTTGGATATCTGTTAGTCTTGTAGTTACTTTTCTATTTCAGATATGTTTGTGATAATTCTCTACAGAATTTTGTGAATGTACATCTTTTATATCATTATCGATTTTAATGTTTTTCGATTTTGCTGATACGTCATATTATGTGATTAATGATCGGTATCATCATTTATGTAATATGTAATGGCTATTGTATTATCTGTTAACGTTTAAACTTCTTTAAATCTTATCATGTTTGTTCATGCAGTAGTTTTATTGGCATAAATCGATTACAGGATAATTGTTTTGCCGCTCCTGATCAGGATAGGAAGTAGGATAGCATAATATGTTGTTTATTTTCTGCAAATTATATTATTTGAAAAAACCTATTTGAACTAGATCCCTCTTTATGAATTACAGTCAAATCATTCTCATTGTAGTTATTGTACAAGGTGTAGATAACATGTCTTTGTAAAATATTAACTGTGTGTGTATGTATCTTTCTGTATTTACACTTCATCAGATTTAAGTTAATTAAACTTGATAGTCTAATATCTTGTAATATATAACCTGAATCAACTTGTGTAAATCATAAAGATAGGTTTGACTAACAATCAGTAGAATTAAATTTTGTCATAAGTCCTTCTGACTCTTAGGCCAACAGAGCCTTTAAACCTGTCGGGAACAACCATCCCAAACAGCTTGGAACCTGCACTAAGGATCCCAGTTTGGGTTGTCTCCCCCGTTGCGGGCTTAGTCGAATACGCCCATCAACAATGGCGCTAGAAGGAGAGCCAGCGTAAGCCAATGGATGATGAAAATGACCCTGTAAACAAATTTAATCAGCCAATTACCCCTCAAATACTATCTACTGCACAACCACGCTCTCACCATTCATCAAGAGCAAATGAAACCCCAGTGAGCGACTCTGTTTGAAATCTGATCTCCCAATTCAACTCTCACGGTATTCACTTACCTGAAAAAATAGACCAGTGCGAGCAAGCCTTAAACGAATCTCGTAGAATTTCAACTAGGGCTTATTCGAATCTCACCGGGCGCCAGCCCACTGAGTTACCTCTTCCACAGATTACACGTCCGTGTACTCATCATCCTGAATCTATTCTGGGAGAACAAGAACATCCTTTAGGTTCCCATCCCGATCCTCACGTACAGCAATCTTTCACAGGCACCAACCAACCTTCCTCTTCTTCAGGACCACCTGTTTCAGGAGGGACTGGACAACCACCATCACCGCCTCGATCTCCTCCTCGTGTTTTACAAATGCCACCATCACTGCCTCCAACTCCAAGAAACATGGCAGCTGCAAATCCCCCGAACCCCAATGCTAATATGCCATGGCTAGCTCAGGATGCAGTGGCCGTCCTTGGCGTTCAGCACCCTTTACCTAAACATCCTGAGAAATTACTGCCTAAGTTCAACCCTGAGTTGAAAGAGCCAGCAGAAGATCATGTCAAGAAGTTTATGTTGGTATTTCGACTCTTGGATGTGGAACATGAAGATGTGGTCTGTCAGCTTTTCCCTTATATGTTTGAGGGAAAAGCATCGACGTGGTATTTTTCACTTACAGCCGGTTCCATTACTAGCTGGAACGAATTTGATCTCACATTTACAAACAAGTTTGGAGATGACAAGACTCCTGCTATTTTAGTCTCAGAATTGTCTAGAATTGGCATGGAACTCAAAGAAAAGGTTAAAGATTTTAACCAGTGTTTTCTAACTTTAAGAAACAGGATTCCTGCTACCTCAAGGCCGACTGAGGACATTACTGTTGAATTTTACACTTCAGCCTTACCAGGAAAAATATCCATGTTTGTCAGGCAAAAGGCCAAAATTACCCTAACTGAAAACTTTGAAGAAGCAATCAAAGTCGAAAAGGATGCGAATGCCACAAAAGCAAATCCCGGAGTAGATAACGATTCAGCATCTTCTTTTCGGAAGAAGACTGACAGTCCTGCCAAAAGCTCTGACAAAAGGGGCCAAGATGCCTTAGATCTTGATAGTTTACAAAGAGTCATTAAAAAACTGTCTAATGAAATCATAGATTTAAAAAAGGGTACTTCTGAAAATACCACAAACAAAGAACCACCTAAACAGTTTTTCAGAAAACCTTTTCAAAATTCAGCTGCGAAACAAACTCCACCCTTTGAAGCTAACAGTGTTGAGGAACTCAATAGCTTCCTCAAATCAATATTTTCAGATCTAGAAACAACTACTGAAAATGAAACTCAGTCTTCTGGACAGAGTTCTCAAGATAACCAAAAAACAGATGATGGAAATGACGATAAACCACCTCATGCCATCAGTCATTTCTGGGACACCTCAGAATTAACTGATGACGAAGATGTGGCTGTTGTCAATGTAAATCAGCATTAGTACAACACCAGAAGTAAAAAATACCAGCCTTCAGCTGAACCTGCTACAACTGTAAAAGATAATAGTTCATCTGTCAAAGATAAAGATCAATCTGCAAATAGTAAATCTGCACATTCCATTGAGTTAGAATACGATTTGATCGAAGACTTAAAGAAAAGCAGAGCCAACATTTCTCTATATGAACTCTTAAAGATACCTATGATTCGAGATAAAATGGTGCCAGGAGTTTTCCCAAGTAAATCTGGTAAGACTCCTTCCAATCAAAATAATTCTACCATTAATAAGGATAACTCGAAAAAGGCTTCAGTTAATGCATCATCCATAGGCAAGAAGTCTGATTCTTTAACTCCACCCTTTTTACTTACATTTGAAATATTTAATCGTAAAGTGCATAACTGTATGATAGACTCAGGGGCCTCCAAGAATGTGATGCCTTACTCTGTATGTAAAAAACTTAATGCTATCCCTGAACCATGTGATACAAGCATTGTACAGCTTGATCGTTCAAATGTAAAGGTAATAGGTAAGTTGAAGCAGGTGCTAATAAGGTTGGCTTCGAATCCTCAGGTGCACTTTATCATCGATATTATTGTGGTTGACATCCCTGAAGGATATGGTTTGTTTCTTAGCAGGGATTGGTCACAAAAACTCGATGGGTATTTTGCCACAGACTGGTCACACCTGTGGATATCTCATAAGGGTCGCCCGAATAAAATTAGAATCGATCGAGAATGGTATATGAAGCATACTGTCACTGAAATTGATGACTCAAATGAACCAGTCTTGTTCACTGATACTATAATGGGTAACTACATAACTGACTCATTTTTGGGAACTTGGAAGCTGAAATTTCAGAAATTCCAGATTCAAATCAGCAGTCTGAAATTTGCCATTTTTCACAAGCCCCAGCTGAAATTCCAGTCCTAGATGCACCACATTTAGATCTCAATGACGGTTGTTGGTCTCTTTACTTTGACGGTTCCAAGTCAAAGGAAGGAGCTGGTGCAGGGTGCTTACTGATTGATCCTTATGGTAAAAGATACTTCATTGCTTGCAGATTAGAATTCGATTGCACCAATAACATCGCTGAATACGAAGCCCTCATTCAAGGGCTGAAGAAAGCGATCGATTTGGGAGCCAAAGCCTTGGTAGTTTTAGGAGATTCTGAGATTATTGTTCATCAGGTACGTAATACAATACACTGCATAGCTGGACACCTGAGAAATTATCAGGCTAAGGTATGGAATTTACTATTAGCATTTGAAGCATTTAACATAAGTTCCATCCCTCGTTATCTAAATTAGGAAGCTGATCTTTTAGCTAATGTTGCTTCAAGATTGATTCCATCTGAAGGAATCCTTACTGATGCTTTCTCGGTTGAATTGTTGTTCAGACCTTCTATACCTGACAACATAGCAAATTGGAGAGTTTTCAATGACGACCAACAATTGATCGATTTTCTGACTTTTAAAGATACTTTCAAGGATGCGGTTTTGGACGAGGTGATTCACGATGAGGATCTACATAATTTCGTGGTAATCCATAAGCCTTGTTCAATTTAGGAATCTCTCAATCAGGTTAGTGCTCTTCCCAGGTCAGTAATCAAACTTGAGAAATTCTATGACTTAAAGGATAAATTTAAGGCTGCAAGAAATTGTAAAAATAATAGCTCCATCATGCAATTTGACATTGTGAATCTAGGAACTGAGCAAAATCCTCAATGTCTGAATCTAGGCAGCACATGTACTGCCCAGGAAAAAACAGCCTTCATTAAGCTCTTCAAAGAGTTTAAATACATATTGGCATGGACGTATGATGACCTGAAAACATTCGACCCTAATATCATGCAACATGTCATTCCTATGAAACCGGAGGCTAAGCCTTTTCAACAAAAATTGAGGAAAATGCACCCCAACCGAGAACCAGCTGTCAAGAAGGAGCTAAATAAAATCCTTTCCTCCAGAATAATTTTCCCTATTTGGCATGCACAGTGGGTAGAAAATCTTGTACCCGTGAGGAAGAAAAATGGTGACATCAGGTTATGTGTCAACTTCCAAA